>JANIPN010079005.1:0-20085 GCA_027478595.1 Erythroxylum anguifugum
GAGGTGGCAACAACCTCCGTGGTGCCCCGCTGAAGCCCGTTCACCTGGGGGCAGCTGCTTAGAATGCTCAAAAGCTAATTCGGAGTCGTAGACTTGTATAGAGCAGTGACGCCCCTGGGTAGGATTTTATAGTATGCCATACTCATAAAGTTAAGCGGTCCATTGGAATGTTACACAGGGGTTTGGCTGTTAGTAAATGTTTTCCCCCATCAACCGTCCATTTCTGGTAGCTGAGACGTCTAGATCATTGAGCACAATAGAATTTCAAGCTTCAACTCATTACCATGAGATAAATAAATGGGTTCTAGTAGCCTCACGCGAAGAAGTCCCGGGCTACAGAAGCCAAAGCTCTCCGCAGCATTGATCAGTTAAATAATTACTACGGGGTACAACAATCATGAACGAAGTTTTCGATGAGGCACTATCGAGCAACTGGCAAATGACGAAAAGAATTTTCAAAGAGCAATGGAGTTATACTGAAACAAGTCAACTCCGGGGGTTATTATATTGGGATGCCACGCTGAGATTCAGCTCCAGTTACGACAATAATATTTCCTTTAACGAGAGTCGGCGAAAACCCCGAGGACAACACAGTATAGGTGACATGTCTAGACTAAAGTTGTACACAAAAGGTGTAATTTGAGTATCGAGTAATAGTGTCATTGATCTGTGAAAAGGGAACTGTTGGAGGACCATCGGCGCTCAAGGAGCAAAGCATGTGTTCTTGAAGATTGGCATAGGGAACATAAAGTCACCCCCTTCCCCGTTCATTTTGGCCGCAGAAGAATACGTACTACACAGGGTACGACAAGTACAGAAGATCCGACAAATGCGCAAGATTTTGGATTGAATGGTAGTACATGCGAATGGCATGAAAATCCCTGACAGCAAAAACAAAGATTCAAGCGAAATGCCAAACTAAACGCGGATCTATTATGAAGACTGCAGCCCTTCTACCTGCAGTCAGAAGAGGACAATCTGCACGCAGCAACGGGAATGCTGACCAAGTTGAGACCGAAATTTGACGTCGCCACAAGTCTGATTAAGGCGGAGAAATATCGTGTAAGCATATTTATACAATTCAACTATTGAAGCAGTTGAACTCTGACTCAAAGCCGGATGTCATTGTACCGTGTCTTCTCAGAGTCAGCCCACGGAACGGGTTGCGCCTTGACAAGCTTCCTTTGATACCTTTCCAAGCCTTCCGTCGAGCACTAATGCTTTACAAGCCGATGCCATCGCTTTCAAACAAAATGTGAGCGCTCAAGCAATCAGTGTTATAAAATCACCTTTTTATTCGAAGTCGTCTTATTATAGATATTTATTAATACATTTTAGTAGTGAGAACTCAGGAAGAGTACATTATTATTTGTGTCAAAGGGTGCATCTATTACCATCCATCCTCTTGCGTTGACAGCAGTTGCACAATTCTCCCACACCTCTCCGATCGTATTTGCCCATCCCCACCTACAACGATTTCAAGACCCTCTGCAGTTATGTTCACCCACGACGGCGTGTCTAGTCCCGTACTACTATATTCCGGCCAGTTCTCGAGCTCTTCACCCAGGATAAAGAGCCTCAGTTGGCTCTGAAATTGATGGGCAACGGGAGCGACCACCGTCGGATCTACGGCCGCGACCAGTGGGCTGTAGAAGTACCAGCTCAAATCCTGGCCGTGCAAGGCCGGTTGAACCGACATTTCGTATCGATAAGCCGACGACCACAGCCGTGGCTGTCTATCCAGGCATTCGGAATTGGCTGCCGACTCGTTGCTATACCTCTCTGCAGCAACCTGAGCATGGCACGCGTAGATGATGTCGCCGCTGAATTCATCGAACGGGGTGATATTCACCGTGCCATCGGGATTGAAGCTGGTTCTCGAGCCATCGAAAGATCCGTAAAGAGATTCGATCTCGCTGACTGTCGATTCGGTCGGTATCCGCGCAAATATCGATAGTTGGTCTGTCCAACTTGTGAAATTGCCTCGAAGGCATGTCAGTGAAAATGCATAGGTGGTTAGGCTCAAAGCTTACCGATCGTAACGGCTGCCCCGTCATTTGCCATGTTTCCTGCGATGATTCTCCTTACGGGTAGCCCAGGTGAAGGATTGATCTCTCGAGCTTCCAAAATCCGCTCGGGAAGATCTTGGACAAGGTCATCATCTATGACCGGTCCAAAGCTGATAGACGGACCCGGAAAGCCGCCATCTGGCTCAGAATCCATGTATAGGAAACGATTTGCTTCGGCAATCACTGCAGAATCTAACGTACGAACGCAGTCTATAGACGAACAGTTTGTCTGGTTTAGGAACCGCTGCCAAAGACCTGTCATCTCCTGCGACCTGTTGACGTGGGGTCGATATCCGGGAGAAGACAGAATCACCTGTCAATGTTAGAACTTCGGAACGAATGAGTATTTTTGTCGTTGAAATACTTGATTGAAAGGAACGTCTCGTCCCTGGGCTTTCGCAGCGAGGAGATGCTCTATTATACCGGCTCCTGCACTCTGACCCATAACAGTGATATTGGACCGATCGCCGCCAAAACGGTGAATGTTGTCCCGTGTCCATTCCAAGGCGGCAAGAGAGTCGTATAGGCCTGCATTGGCCGTCATACTGGGATCCTCGGCACCCATCCAACCGACCGCACCCAAGCGGTAGTTTGAGGCCACGATCACAAACTTTTGGTCCGCCGTCATCTCCCCGAATAAAGCTGTCGGATTTCCGCCATTGTCCTTGGCTCCAAAGAAGTACTTGAAAGATTCGTTAGGACACAAGCAAAAATTGTTTCTAGGAGAAGCTACGTACCCCTCCGCCGTATATCCAGTGCAGAACAGGCACAATTTCTCCTTCCTGGATGCCTTCAGGTACTACTACGTCGAGAAAAAGGCAGTCTTCGCTTCCCCACGAGCTTCCATTGAGGCCCGGCAACGGAAAATAGTTTGGTATAGACTGAAGGCAGTTCGTCGAGTTGAATGGCACTACACCATCCTGTACCCCAGGCGAGAATGGTGGAGGTAACTGAGGTCGCCGGAAGCGCAATTCTCTTACAGGAGGTTGGGCAAACCGAATATTCGAGTAGGTCGCGTAAGAGATGTTGTGTAAAGTCGTCTGGTTTATAACGGTAGGGGCATGCCTGGCGTATCCCTGTAATTTTGTTTAACAGTTGAAAATCTGGTGTTGGGAACCTTTGGCTTACAAGATCAATAATCGGGAAATCTCCAGTCTGATTTGCTGCCGTCTGCGCAACTGCAGCTCCAATACACAAAAACAAGGTTACTTGCTGCAGCATCATCATTGTGTCGACTCATAAGCCGTTGGCCAAGTCTTCCATTGAATTGAATGAGAGGCGGCCAGACTTTATAGCTTGGCCGAAGTGCCGAAAATGAATGCCAACTTGCCGTCGACATCATCATGGGATTTGCAGCCGGGGATGCTGAGCCACCAAGGCTTTCTCTGTTTTCCCCATTAGTTATTGTTAGTTATAGTGCTTTAGGCGAGCGTCATAAGCAAAGTGTAGATCCGCAGCGGGATATGGATGGGGGTGATGGGCACTACTGATGGGTAAAGATGCCCTGAATTAAATAATATTGACACTTAACGTACGCTAAAGACTCCGACTGGTTGACATTTAGCGAGCGGTCTCAGCCACGTTTAGTTACTGAACTGCCAGCTAACAACGCCGATCAAGTCCAACTGCGTTCGCTTGCAACGTCTGTCGCGATTGGCCTCGACGGCAACTCAGTTAGTTACCCAGAGTCGCATGGCCTTCCGAGAAAGACGTAGCGAGGAATAGAAATCTCACGAATATATGTATTTTCTCGATGTTATCAATGTTGTTAAAGATAAGACTGACGAGAACCTTTGTTTAGCATCGATCCTATTTCCCAAGTTTCGCGAAGACACAATAATAAAACCCACCAAGATCGATCGCCTCAACCCACCCTTCCCGTCCCTACTATTCCAGTCTAATCCCTCCCTCCCCCTCCGCCCTCCAAAAACACCAAGCAACAGCAATCGCAACCTTGACACTCCCGGCCAGCCAAAGCGCCCTACTAATATCCCCATCCACCGTCAACCCCCCACCCACAACCGCCCCGCCCACCAAGAAAACCATACTCGCCACCCGCCGATTCCGCTTCGAATTCGCCCCCACCGGCGCAAGCAACTTCTCATCCACCACCAAGTCGCAATAGGCGCTCGTCAGCACGACGGACGAGACCTCGCCGAAGCCCAGGACGCGGCTCATGACGCACTGCGCGCCGGCCTGCACCGACAGCAGCGCGAGCGGGAGTAGGACTATAAAGCTGTCCGGGAGGAGCAGGCCGGCGTCGAGGGGCACGGGCCCGAAGCTCGTTAGCGCGGCGGCGGCGTAGGTGAGTGTTGCTTGGAGTAGGAAGGAGAGGGATACTGTGGCTCGGCGGTGAGGGCCTGCGAGGCGCATGCCGTGTGCGGAGAGGAAGGAGCCTAGCAGGAAGGAGAGGATGGCGACGAGCGATTTGGCCCAGCGCCAGGGCTGGTCGGCGGGTTGGCCCGAGACGCCCAGGCCGACGTAGATGGTGTTGCCTGGGGAGGGGAAGTTAGCGGAGGGGAAGTTAGTGGAGGGAAGTTAGCGGAGGGGGTTTTTTTAATGGGGGTGATGGTTCGGGTGTGGGGGGCTTTTACCGGTCATCATGCTCACGAAGCAGCTCCATGTGTTGAAGACGGCCGCGTCTAGTAGGCCTGTCTTGAAGGAGGCTGCGATGAGGGTGGCGTCACCCCAGGATGTCGTGACATCTTCCGCGAAGTATCTTCGAATCCGTGTCCAACGACTTGTCTGCCTCTCCGAGACCTCCTCTGGTTCATGAAACGAAACCATTGTCCTTTCCACAGAACTTGCCGGCCGATAGTGTCTTTGATTTAGATACCTGAGGATGAAATATCAGAGATATTCTGCGTTTAAAGCTGGGGAGTGGGAGGGTCCTCAGCGGCGGCGGCGACAACTACGTAATTACTGGCGTGGCTTGCAGGCCGGCTGTCTGCATGCCGCCGCTAACAGCATCCACTCATACCCAAACACAACCTTTTGTCGTTATGAGTGGTGAACAATAAATATACTTTGCAGGACCAATTCAAGTGTAACCAAAGAGTTTCCTATTTCATCTACAGCAATTCGGTTCTCGGATTATCTATAACTCTGATTTCTACTGGTATACTGGACTGGAGGGACCCTGCGTCCATGCCGCAAACCGAGAATGCACAGCTGGAAAGCATGTATCCGCAAAATCAATAAAATCACGTCATTACGAAGCATGAAAATTTCTAATGTTATTACATTAATTCTCATTATTGCTATCATTGAATGAAATAGCTGTAGAAGCTACTAAGCGATGCAAGTCTCCCCTAAATGGAACAAATCACCCATACATATATCAATCAATCCAGCTTCCCCCCCCAAAAAAAAATCACGCCTTTAAAACCCCATCCCTATCTACCCCGAATCTAACATAACAAAAAGATGCAACGCTTATATGCGAGCCTACCTACCCACTTACAACGGGCCAACCCCAGGCTTCGAGAAGTCGTCAAGATCCGGCCAGTTGCCCAAACCCGCGGGATCACCACCGAGACGCACCCACTGCGCGGTAGATGGCGTATCTCCGTCGAGGATAAACAGCTGATACCAGCCCTGCGGCGCGATATTCGCCTCGGGCGGCGCAGTAATCGTACAGCTGCCCCCACCACAGCTAATAGCCGGGAACAGCGTCCGCTGCCCCATACTATTCCCGTGCGTGCTCCCGACCGAAGCCAGCAAGCTAGCACGGATACCCCCGTTGCCAGCGGCGCTGACATCAACGGTGTAGCTCCCGCCATAGTCCCAGTCGCGCTCAGCAATGGTATACGTGGGCCGCGTCTGGCCGTTAAGCAAGTAAGGCGGCAAGAACACCTCGACGCGGAACTCCTGGGGGTGGGTAAGATCCTCGGGATCGGAGCCCGTGACGAGCACGCGGCCGTCGTCCATGAGCACGGACTCGGAGTGGTACAGGCGAGCAACAGTAGTATTAGCCATGACGACCATGCGCTGGCCGACAGGGCGGCGGGGATCGTACAGCACGGCGTTGAGGTTGGGGTCCGTGGCCAGGCCGAAGCCCGCGACCCCCTGCTGCGCGCCGTTGTTGATCAGGTAGGTGCCGTCGGGCAGGGCGGTGATGCACGACATCACGCGCCGCGACGGCATGCGCTCGATCGTCCACTGTGCGTTCGGGGCTTCCGGGGCGATGGTTACGCAGTTGTCTAGTGCGAAGCCGGGGCCCGGGCCGGAGCCGCCGCAGATGAGGACCTCGAAGGGGTCGGTGTAGGGGGCGTGTTGGGGGAGGAGCATGGAGGTGCCTTCGAAGGGGTATGTGCGGCCGCTCTGGGGGTCGATGACCGAGCCTGGGATGTTGGGGAGTTCCCGGGTTGTTTCGAATGTGACGGGGTCGAGGATGCGGGCTTCGTTCCAGTGCGCTACGAAGATGCCTCCTCCTGGAAGGACTGCTAGGTAGGGGTAGAGGTTGTTGGGGTTCGTAAGTCGAAGCCACTCGAGTTCCATGACTCCGCCGACTCTTGGGAGAATTTCTAGAGATGCCACAGGGTTGCCATTCGAGCCATCTTGGCCGCCCATGACCAGGATCGAGCCGTTGGTCATTTGCATTGCGGTTGGATACCAACGGCCGGCCTGCATGCGGAGCTCTTGATTGTTTTCTTCCCATCGGTTCACGGAAGGCTCCCCCGGAGCACCATCTGGCGAGTAGAGGCGAATAGCGAACGTGGAGTCTCCAGACCAGCCTCCGATATTTAGATTACGGCCTGCCCTGTCAGGAAGGACAATACTGGCTCCGCACCACACATCCGTCTTCAAGCCTCCCATATCACGCCATGCAAGATCAAAGTTATCTGTCTGGGACGGATCCAATTCGTATGCACCACTGGAATTCCCTGCTTGGCTTGTCCCGTACTTTTCCACGAAAGTGACCTTTCCGTTGATACCTGGGACTGTAATCAATGGGATCACAACGCCGCCGACCAAATTTCGGTATTCACCGGCATCAGTACCGCTGGCATAGTCCCAAACATAAAGAGGATCATCATCATTGTCCCAGACATATGTTGTTAGGCGGTTGCCACCACCACATATGGTTGATGCGTTCTATTTACAGAGTTAGTACTCGGTTGTGCTAAAAATGAAAAATATCAATCCACCAAAGATTGTATGAAATGAATAAACTGTTTGATCAAGGCCCTAAGAGCAAAACAGGTGTTTCTTGGAGGGGTGTTAAATATGGTGATTCGCGAGAATGTGAGGACGAAAAATTGACAAGTCATACGTACCCCCGGGCAAGCAGTTGCACATTCCGACTCGGGACGCTTTTCAGAGTCGACCGCAGCCATATCTGATTCATCGCCACAGTAGCATTCTTCACCGTCTGTTGCCTATCATTAGTATTCTGAAAACTAAAGGGTGAGAGCCACCTACACTCGAGGCCACAAGCCCGATATCCGAACTTGGCACATTGGGTGCAGCACCTCGTTGCCGAGTTGTTCCTGTTATCAATGATTTGCCACGGTAAGGCTCGCTTGCCGACGCCCTCTCTGCAGATTTTCAGTACTTGAACGGTCGTGTCTCTTAACAAAATAACTCACGTATAGCATCCGGCATACTTGTAGCTTCCCGGTAAGCTCGAGTTCTGCGGGGTCGGTATGCCAATAAGCTGCAGCTCTCCCCGAGCATAGATGTCCATTCTGTTCGGTCCTCCGCAGTCCTGAGTACTGTTGCCTCCGCAGGGCATACTGCACTCCGATTCGTCTGTCTTCTCCCCGCCTTGAATGATGGCGTTACCGCAAAAACACTGCGTCGAGTATTCGATACCAGCAACGCTATAGCCCGCACGAACGCATTCGCCAACGCAGGACTCGACGGTCACGTCGCTGTCATCGGGCCGTTGGCTGACTAGGATACGACCATTGCGGTTGTCGATCCAGCAACCTTGGTAAGCCCAGCCGGTTGGGAGAGCTGTTGCATCGCCCAGATCGACTGAAGTAGTCGCTGTTGGAGAAGAAGTAGCGGATGATGCGATTGAAGAGGAATTGGAAGCGGAAGGAGAGGTGACCGGTGCCGAGACCGAGGCTGAGGCCGAGGCCGAGGGAGAAGAGCTTGATTCAGTGATTGGCGCAGTGGCACTACTTTCAGATGGCGAGCTGGCCGGTTGCGAAGATGTAGAGTTGGTGGATGCTGTAGCACTTATGCTAGCTGTTGTTGGAGGCGTGTCTGGATCAGAGATTGGTGTAGTGCCAGTAGCCGATGTCCAGGACGATGACGGGACCTGAGAAGTAGTCTCGACTTGCTCGCCAAGATGGTATACATTCAGACGGTTCGGGCCTCCGCAGAATTCGCTCTGGTTTCTAGGATATATTAGTACATCATAGCATCATGAACCGGTAGGAGAGAACTCCACTTACCCATTGCAGAGCATGTCACATCCAGTTTCAACGGAGGCACTGCCGCCACCTATAGAGCTTCCGCAGAAACATTCACCACCTACAGATTTGTCAGCGTCTTCTTAGAATACAAACCGCTCTCAAAACTTACCGTATTCGGCGCCCGCGTATGTCATGCCTTGCGTTGCATTACAGGCACGAATACAATTAGCAATAGTCAAGTTTGCGGCACCACCATTAGTTTGGGCCCCGTATGGAAGCGCCCGTCCATTTACGTTGTCACTGTAGTACAATGTTAGGTCAATTGACTAAATAGAGGGATTTTAAATCAGTGAACAACTGAATTGGATCCGAACTTACGAATAACATCCCAATGAACCCCAGATGAACGGTGCTCTTCCCATTCCAGGGTTAGTAATGGGCGGCAGCGGCTCTGGCTGTCCATTCCAGAAAACACTCAGTCTGTTACCGGCACCACAAGCTTGAGTCTGGTTGCCTGAGCAGCCCATGTTACAATCGCCATCTTGAACCTTTCTTGAGCCGCCTTTGAATGAGTTACCGCAATCTGTAAAATCCTCAGGTTAGCTGAACATCTTCTACCATACTTGACATCATTTCTCCTCTCAGGCTGAAGAAGCATAATCGAGATATACATACAGCATTCCGAGCTATATTCGACCGCAGCGTAAATGAAATTAGTTGAGTTGCAGAAGTTGATACATCCAGCTTGCGTCATTCCAGTATTATTGTTGTAATTCGAGCCTATAAGTGCACGAGAACCAGTTCCTTCGCTGGAACAAGCATCGAATTAGCCACATGCAATACAACACTACAGGTGAATAAATGTTGACATACGAGTAGCACCCAAAGTGTGTCCAATTAGACGGTAAGTCATTGCTGATCACTTTGGTCTGAGCGGCAGCCAAGTTCACCAACTACATAAGAATGATAGGTTAGTCGATCATGCTAAGGAGCGGCATGGATATTCCCTGGCCGTAGAGCACATGGCCGTAGGGATATGGGTCATCTAAAAAAGACTTACAGCTCCGAGGAGCAACAGCTTCCTGGGGAAATGCATATTTCCGACTCCTTGGGCGTGAAACACCCGCCACGCGAAACGGAAACGCACCCAATGTAACAGTAAAAAAAAAGGGAAACGAGAGTCGAGCGTTTAAGCAGCACACAGCGCGAAAGAGAAACTGGAAGCGGCCAAGCTGCGATTCATATAGTTAAGGAAATGAGTACACAGGCTGCAGCTGCAGCACCTCGTGCTAGACCACAATGGACTGCCATGAGGCTTGGAACGCCATGAGGGCTTGGACCACGCGCGATGTCGAAGGCTAGCTTTTAGGTATCCTAAGAAGAGGGCTATCCGAAATGCCCACGTACTATCCACATCGGGGCGGGCGGTAAGGCGTTCTTTAGCCTTAAATCAAAGTAGGTGAATGGGTTCAGCTCCATAGAAAGCTGGCCGACTGTTCCACTAGACAAGGAGGTGGGCTATCACGGCAGAAGAGCTCGAGCGGCTATCATGCACGAGAGATGGCCTTGCATACACGAGAGAGAATTAAACAACAATGAGCTTCCTTTTAAGGATTTTCATACCAACCTAATTAGCGAAGCTTATACAGGGGGTAGCTGTATCTCGTCAGCAGTCTTCCTTGACTCGCTTTCGACGTCTAAAAGTCGTTTCGTACGAAGCAAATGGAACAGATAGCAAGGGGCAGCCTTGAGCTACACATGGCGGCGTGAGGCTTCGGGTAAAAATTGGATGGCAAAGGATCTTTGACCACTTTAGGTTAATGCGATCCTGGTAAGGATTGAAATTTGACGCCAACCACCACGGATGGCTTTTGTAGGAGCTCTCGAGCATTATTACTGCTCAGTATATGGATAAGGGGGTGGGATACGCTGACGGGGGCGCCAAAGTCGAAGTGCTCTTGCTGTTTTTAGGCTAGAGAAAAGCTTGGACAACCAGCACGAGGTTCCTAATCATCCCACACCAAGCTCCATGATGGGGGACACGCTACTATTCTCGAATCTCGAACGATTAGGGGTTGTAACAAGGCCTCATCGGAGATGGTCCGGGATATTGGCGTGGCGTAGTAATCTGAACCGAGGCTAGCGGCGACCAAGTATTCGGCCAGAACTTCTTTCGAATAGCGCTTCTTGCGCCAAAACGGCGTTGATTGCCTTCGGATTTCAGATTAAAGAGTCTCTTTGAGGCTTCGGTAGTTGCGTCAATGGATTAGGTTGTGGCTTTTTCATTGCTTTTTGTGTGTGAAATATAGTTCCAGGCGTAAATCGACAGAGAGAAATGTTCTTCGACGTGTGCTGACCCATACACCTGCAAAGGAAAACCTGGTTCCGCTGGACTGTAACTGTTTACCATATCAAGCTTACGATGAAGGTTCTCTTGCCGTTGTTATTAATTGAGGGTGGGGGACCTGACCTTGGTATTTGGGGGGAAACAGTAGTAGCTGGTCTACGGGAAGATGTGTTCTCCTTCAGTCCCGACCCTCTCGTATTCCCACACTCAACGGTGGGCTGACAATTGGCTGGTTTGCGGCCGGAAAGCCTGCCCGCCCCTCCCATTCTCTGCTATTTGATATCGAAGTGAATTAGCTCGCGACTCCTACGAATCTTCGCTGAAGGCGATATCTTAACCAATCAAATGCACCCGTGACTCCAGTCAGAGTCGCATCGATTTCTCCCTCTGATAGGGCAGAAACCATGGCATCTGGTCGGAGGGTTAACGAATCTCAAATTCGTCGAAAGAGCCAGGCTCCCATCACCCGAGCGAGCATCTTTCCCACCTATTATTGACGCCCCTTGTGTCTTATACATTTAGTTCTGGTACGCTTTCCCCGGCGGTTCCAAAAACCAGAGCAAGAATATTCATCTTGTGGGTATTCAGTGTTATCCGAATTCGACACTAGCGCTTCCCAAAGCTACCTTAGTATGAATAGCTCCTGGCCGGTGGATTCGAGGGCAATTCCGATCTGTGGACCTCTGGATAAATCCGTGGCATAGGCATTGTTGTCAAAAGATGTGTTGAACAGTAAGTCGGCATACTGGCCTCTGTTTCCGCATGGTGACAGTCTTCAAATGACCCGGCGCAATTCTTTGCCAATTTCTGAGCAATTTTTGACGCTGTTTATCGCTCGTCCATCATCTGACTCGAGCAGCCCTTGATTTGTGCCTAGTACCTTGAAAGGGCGCAGGTTCCACAACAGGAGGCAGAGGTACCGTCGGCAGAAAGAGTCGTTACGGCTTTTGCCTTTCGGAATTTTGCGTCGCCAAAACGCCCCGTGGCTTGATGACCTACCGCTTTCGTCCTTGTAGCGCCTTGGATTTATGCATCCGCAGCTATCTCGGCACATTCTCGCTCAAGGTTTGTCCCGTCTTCGCAGCAGCGTCACATATCATGCAGTTAAATATTGGGCAATTCTCTTTCAGCTTGCCGCTCTGAGATGCCACGGCATGGAATGCTCATCCCGCTCGTCTTGTATGCTTGTCGACCGTGTAAGAGTGTTATCTCTTTTTTTTTTCTCTGGGCAGATAGATGCCCAGGACGAATGCCACGACTGCAGAATCTTGGAAGGTAACTTAGTTAAGGTCTTCGGATAACGTGTCGCTTACAGAGACCTGTGCGGTTTAAGTGGGACAGTGCCTGGCGATCCGCGACGATCGCAGAGATTCGGCGAGGTATCCGAGGAAGAGATCAGCGATGGTACGGCGGACCCTAGCTAGTTCCCGAACGCAATCGAGCCTTGGGGGCTTGGTGGAAAAACAAAACAAATACTTCTTTTGTAGGGCAGTGGGCAAGTCCGGCGCAGACTCTAGCGGTTTTTTTTTTGGTCGCCGGGGCCTCCTCCCCTTCGGCTGTATTGTGGGATACATACTGGTGTTCCATGTTTTCTAGGGTAGCTATTAAAAAATGAGCGTCTATCAGAGTGAGGTCCAGTAAGAGCAGGATACAACTTCCTCATGGAGCTGGATAAGTCTTGTCCATACAGAGATAAAAGAAGCAGCACGCTTGGCCAGCAACAACGAAAGAAATTGACTGCAATGATTTGATACACATTCTTAGGCTGCAGGACACCGAAATGGCCGTATCATCGAGAATTTTGTCAGCCAATCTTGTTCGGCGCCCCCCTACCCTGCTGACCGCTGTGTCTACAGCTCCGAAAGCTAACATCACGATTTCCAACTGCGTTAAGCTCCTCTTGAATAAGCTATTCCAGACTTTGCGGGCCGAATGAACGATGATCAAAGCTTAGGCCTCAACTTAAGGCTCTCTGCATTGCAGCTTCCTGCATATCCCAGGGGAAGCTTCGAAAGACCGCAGCCACCTTCAAGAAGGCTGAAATCACTAGATGGCGCTTTTTAAGGGCTCAAATCAAACAGAATGATGTTCTGTAGAGCCTCAAACAGTTGCAGGCCGGGAAGCAGGGGGCATCCCCGCCGGTGTCGACAGTTGTCGCTGATGGGAACGGCCCGTCAACGCCATTGTCCTTACGAGGTACGACCGTACGACCACTTGAGGAAGCGATGGATCGTAACTACAAGTGCCTGGCATCAGTGGCGAATCCCCCAGTGGACCCCCACCGCGCCCAGCCGGGGTCCACCGTGATCCACATGCAATTTATTAACAACCCACAGCAGCCCCTTATCTAACGATCAACTAATCTCTCGCAAAGAAGTCGGCGGCTCCGGTCACGACAGACTCAAGAAATGTGGGAGGAGGGAACGGAAACTCGATCGCTCGAGACTCCGAGGATCGATGCCCACCGAGCCTTTATGAGAGTATGATGCTCTGGCTTGGTCGAGGCTTTTTGCGATTTTAGCAGCAGCCATATTAGGCTCTGAAGCTCGGTTTCGCTCCCTCCATTCTCGAATGCTGCAACGCAAACACACGAGTGATACAATACTTCTTTTTTGAGGCTGCTATATCTATTCTCAGCCTACACGGTCCGTATTAATAATTCAGTATATACAGATGCTTTGCCGGTAGAAGGTACTAGATATTTACTAATCTGGTATGCAACACCATGTCCCGGCGCAGCGGCACTGACAGCTCGTGGACCAGGAATAGTGCTTTCCGATCTGAAGAGCTACTCCATGTCTCAGCCAAATTTGCTAAGGACTGAGAGTCTTGGAGGCAAACATTGTCAACCACAGAGTCACTGGAAGCCATTTGCATCGAGGGCTAAGGGCGCTGTTCGTGATTGGAGCACGATGGTGTGGTGGCCCAGCACGTGTCGAGACTGCTACGACCAGCTATGTATTGGATAGTTCACCTATCACCAGTAGGTAGCCACCTGACGAGGCCTAGACTCCTAGTAGAGGAACTATCGGTCTTAGTAGCCACTTTGTGGCCCAAAACGGCGATCCAGATACGTGAACGCAAGCCAAGCCCTAACAAACCTCATATTGACCAAAGGCTGTCCCATTGTCATGGTACCTCGTTCCTGCTCCAAATATCATGAGAGAATGTTCACGTGGTGTGACATGTGAGTGCCAACTAGAGGAATGTAGCGTGGCCACGTTATCTAAAGAATCTGTCGGTTTCCTTACACAGAGCCGCGATTGTAGAAATAGAAACCTATAGAATGATCAAGCTTCAATACTAAACTAGATAGATCGCGATTAGCATACCAAGCAATGGCATTTTCAAACAACTTGGTCAATAAGTTACACTCAATAGCAAATATTGGTCACAATTAGAAGCGTGATAGAGCTATATCATTAAGTCCTATACCATGTAAATACCATGCTTCCCCTACGCTTGTACTCTATATACGGACGATACCTATACAGAAAGCACAGAGAGCCAACCTCGCCAAAACGCCATGCTAATAAGATAACCGTACATCAAAAGGATCATTCAAATCCATCAAATTACTGAAACAGAATGTATTCCCGCCCGCTAAATGCATTGATTACCATGATACTTCCTGAACTCTCACCTTGCGGCCTTTCGTTGGTGATCTTATTCGATCACTGCCTGGTGCTGTCTGACTACTATTCTCAGATGCAGTAGCAGCCTCCCTTATAGTGCCCAGCCCCTCTTCTATACTAGATGTCTCACCATTTAAAACTGGGCCATTATTCTTGTCTTCGATTAGATGTTGAGGCCCCGTGGTTTCAAGAGCCTTGTCCAGCTCAACCTCCTTCATGCCAGGTAATGCCTGATCAGGGCTGTCTTCCTCGCCGTCGGAGTCAGTGTCCTCCCGACTTTGGCCCAAGGCCGGAGTGCTGATAGCCCTACGTAGCGTGACATCAGGTGGCTCTGGGCTCTCGGTAACACGAAGGTCCCCGTTTGTCATAGTATCCGGTTCATCTTCCGAGGGAGACTGGTAATCGGGAGATTGTACGTCGGGAGACCGATGTCCTAAGCTCGGCGCGGACTGGTAGCCGGCGGATTCGTATCCTGCGTCTAGCAGATTCTTCCTAATGACATCGTTGAATTCTGGGGGGAAATGGGCTGGGCGCCTAGAGAATAGTCCATAACGAGAGTTGGGGCGTGATGGCGTTGTTGGAGGAGACACAAATCCCAAGTTGCGAGAGAAGCCGGTGGATGAGCGCTGCAACATACTCTGGAAGCTTTCTTGAGGCAGATACTGAACCGGGATTCGTGAGAAGACAACTAGGGCGAGGCATAAGAGTATTAGGCCAAATTCGATATATACAACACGTTTCTGCCAAAGCATTTCCTCTGCTAACAGAGTTAGACGGGCACTCAACGCGAGTGCCTCTCTTTGTGACTGCTCGCGCTGTGACGAGAGTTCGAGGATAGTGGATTGCCAGATTTGGTCGTACTGAAGTCTAAACTCTCGAAGCTCACCAAGCACGGTAGAGTTTAGCGATTCTAAAAACGTCGTTGTTTTATTAAGCTGCCGCTTCTCGACTTTCGCAAATGCCTCCCGGAGAATTCGTGACTGTTCTTCGATGTACTGGAGCGACAGAGTCGAGTTAGCCTCCAGAAGCTGTAAGCGTTTATGTACAGATTTGAAGAATGACTCTTGAGTAGAAGGTGATGCCGCCGGAGGTTGAACCACTGTTCTGCTTGGAATCGGACCTGGAGAATCTCCATTACTATTTACCACAGACGAAGATGTCGCGTAAGAAGAAGGGGAAGAGATTGACGCCTTATCTGATCCAACAGTTGTAGACGGAGGGACCTCGTGTTGAGAACTAGCTTTTTGATCCAAATTTTGTTGAGTTGTTGACTTCGTCGCAGTGGAAATGCTAGTAGCTGACGACGGTTTTGCGACACTTTGAGGGCTATTTTCAACTGTAGTAGGTGTTTCAATCACTTTTGCTGGTTGCATAGCTCTTGCAGTGAAGTTCGTCCTAGGCGTAAGTGAGAGATTGCAATACCTTCGCTTCGAGAGGCAACTGGACGTCACGAGGTCCACCTGTTGAATAAGCGGGCTTAGATAGTTGGTACGAGGACACTTGTCTTGAAAGTGTGTCGGGTCTCTACTGGCATCTTGATGAGTTTGAGAAGCTGTCGAACTCGAATTGTCCGCCGGCTGACTTGTATATTCGTCTGAATTCTTCTTTGAATTAGAATCAGGTTCGATGCTTAATGGAGCTATCTTCTCCGCCTTCACTTCATCTGCGCCTTCGACGACATCGTCTTCCTCTGCGATATCATCGTCAGCCCTTGATCCTTTGACGTCGTTTCGATAATCTTCGATCATAGTCTTTCCATGAACTCGTAAAATGCTGACGGGACAATAATGCTCAATCCCGTAATGGGTAAGGAACTCGATTCTCAAATACCGCGCCCATATCAGGCCATTCTCAACCAAAAAGGCTTGAACTCCACGAACGTTGTTTGCTTCAAACGTTCCAATTTCCCTCCATTTGTCTAGCTTCACAGGGTATTGATCAGATATACTGACACGGAAAGTACGAAATGTGGAGCTAAAGAACTCATAGTTTCCAAGAGCAACCGTGTCTATGAGAATGTCGTTACAGAGCTCTACAATAAGGAATTTATTGGGGGTAGAGCACGGGTTGAGCATGTAGCTGTCCTTGTTCTCAAGCAAAACCGAGGTAGAGCCCTTGCATTCCGGATTAGTTTTCAGAACATTTGCTGCACAGTCAAAGGAGGCGTAGTTGGTTCGTTCCTTGCTGGTCGTTCCGGCTTCTTTTGGTCTCGAAGATAATCGAGCCTCGTTGCTGCTTTCAGGCGTTAGGCTTCCTGATGCTCCGATCTTAGCAGAGGGCAAGGCCTCGGACATGGATTCAGGATTGACGAAACCTGAGAAATCTAGCTCTATCTCGGTATCGTCTCCCAAAGAATCCAATGCCTGGTTCACGCCTACGGGCCGCCTTCTTTGCTCCGGAACTTCGCCTTCCCGCGATCCAACAATGTTCTCTACAGATTGACCGGCCTTCTTCAGCATCTGTGCTTTCCAATCTTCAAATGACAAAAAATTGGCACTGTCCGACAATGGATCCGCCTCTTGCTCCTGATCATGACTTGCCTGGGGGATAGGGCTCGCGGCATTGTCGGCAGATATTGACGTGCTCGTAGTGTCCGTAGATATCTCTTCTGATTCGGATTCGGGGCTAGCGTTCACAATTGTTACGACGCTTGTGTTTCTTGGTAGAGGAGAGTCTGTTAGTTGTAGAGGCTGATCTATCGTTATGAGGCCAGCCTCTGCGCTGCTCAGCAGCGTTGTAGTATTGACACCAGCCGACGTGATATTTCTGCTCCAGTTGGTCCTCAGACACTGCTGAGGTAGAGTCTCAGTTATGTAGTTGATTGTACGGGAAGGGCATATTGAAACGGTAGAGGAAGGTGATTGGCTGTGAGATGTCGACGAGGCAGCACTGACACTGCGGTAGGAATGTGCCCATAGCCATAGGATGGCCCGGAATTCTGGCTGGACCGTAAAGCGCATGCTTCATACATGTTTGACAAGACCAGCAATTGACATGTATAGAAGCAAAGACGAAGAAACTCCGTTAATCAAGACAACTTTCGTGATTCAGAAAAAGCCACATGACACCGATAACGTCTGGTTGGCCGGATTTTGGATGACTGAGCGCCAAGCTCTGGGTGCACGGACCAAGTCACCTTACACAGCAGCAGTCACTGTCCGTCGGAACCAGAGTCTTGGCATTGATTCATGTAGCTCAGATTTGCGATATCTAACGAGGATCCGATGCAAGGCTTTCATAATTTTCGATAAGTTAACATCTATCAACAAGCCTATAATCAAATGGGTAGATTAGAAGGAAACCAAGTTGTATCCCTGAACCGTTTCTGCAGAGAATAGGAGCTCGGCACTCTGAATCAAGGTCGCAATATATACTACTAGACACGAGTTTCAGGCGTCACGTATCTGAAATTAAATGGTTACGGTATATGGCCTCCGAAATATAAAGTTCATCAACACTGACGCATCGACAAAGGTTAAGTCCCTACTACACCATATTTCGAGTGAGTAAGTAGCTTGCACGTCAACCGGGTAATGCGGTTCCAATGTTTCCCTTTTGCGTTCTCTTATAGAGAACCACTATACTTCAGTGCCCAATAGATAAGACTTTCAACTACCATTGCTACGACTAGATGCCTCAGGTCTCAACAGTACCTGTGATAACTCTAGATTTCCCATCGAGTTCGAGGTGACACCAAGACACTTGAATTAACCTTGAAACCTTGAAGTCTCAAATACAACATTGCCGATAACAACTTTGGCCAACATCGAAATCCTAGAGCGTTGAAGATCTCCAGACGGCTAGGCTGAGATATGCCTATCGCACACTCATTCGGTAAACCCACATCAACCAGAACATACACAGACATGTAGAACCTTGTGGGGCACATGACGTGAAGCCTTGAGTCTTTACCAAGATATTTTATTCCCTTTACTACATTATCTCGTCTATCCCGAGTCACATCGGCGCTGAACTGGGGATATTGCCAGAACCGGAATCACACCGCTTAGGCTTAAGGGAGGGCAGAGTAGCTGATAGCTGAGATCCTCGCATGGCCTAAAGTGGGAAAACCTCAGTCTTGTATTACCAACAGAACAAATGTAAGGCACTCGGTTAGTATGACAGCTAAAACAGGCTTGACGAGACGTCTTCAGCAAAGTTATTGCTACACAACAAGACAGGGACAGCTGTCACAAATTACAACAGTCACATCGACCACTGCTTGCCTTTTTCGCTTTGAAGCCATGACAAAAATCTAAATGCAGCGTTCCTGGTAGAGAAATTGCAAGAAAACATCAGAAAAAGGAGTAGATACACCGAAGCTCATGTGTAGGGGTCCACATTTAGGTGGCAAATTCCCGTACTGTTCTCAAAAGGCAGGGGGAGGGCTTGTTTTCCCCTTTACATGTCTGGTGCCTCTAAAATAAGCTTCTACGGATCCGTAAAGCTGGGGCTAATTTTCTACGTCGGTGGCGCAAGGCGTCGGCGGTTAAAAAAAGGGTAACGACAACAACATTTTCGCAGACAGAGTACTTGAATAATAACGGCCAAGAGAAACGAGAGACCGATATCCCGACTTCTTTTCGTGTCTGATACCTATATCCGTTTTGGGAAGATTGTTTGACACTCCATGCAAAAAACCTGACGTGGAAGCGTACACGAGTCGTGCTACAGGGTTATCGACAACACAGTAACACAGAAAGCATGGGGAAAAGACGGCAGATTGGCGATTCTCTGTTTCAATGAGCCCAAAAATGATCTACTACCCCCCTCTTCTAGTAACTTAACAAGTTGCATGTACGGATCCGTAACCAGAGCAAAATCAAAAAACGAAAAGAGGTCATCAGCCATTTGCCACCCTCCAACTATCACCACTCTCGGCCAACCAGCAGCGCCGCAAATGTAAATCAAAGTTTAGGTGGGTCGAAGCTTAAAATTGCAAATTGCGACATCACGCAACAACATCACGAAGGAGGACCCTCTGTGCCTGCCTGCCTCTTGCCATCGCCACCCATCCACCCATCCATCCATCCATTTCCTACATCTCGATCACCCCCCAGCGGTTATCGCGTTGCTGCGCTGCAACTCACCGGGGGGACCTTGTTCCTCTACCCTTTAAAAGTTAAAAAAGGGCTGTACTGGAACTAAGAACCACACTATCTTCAAATGTAATTTCTTTTATTTAGGACCAGAAAGCTTCGCCCTTTCTCGCGGCTGGGGAGACGAGTTCATCGGTTCATAATAATAATAGCTAAAAATGTTTTGATGAAACGCACTACCGTCACCCTTTGGTGGCGGCTGGCTTGAAGGCTTAAGATTAGTTGTGTCCA
Source organism: Erythroxylum anguifugum (assembly GCA_027478595.1). NCBI lineage: Eukaryota > Viridiplantae > Streptophyta > Magnoliopsida > Malpighiales > Erythroxylaceae > Erythroxylum > Erythroxylum anguifugum. The sequence goes on from JANIPN010079005.1 coordinate 19,750, forward strand.
TGCAAGCTGAGGAAACAGTAGCACTTTGTGGGGCTAATGGGGAACCGAGGTTGTTTGGGGCAAATGACCAAAAAACACAAAGCAATGAGAATTGACGAGATTGTTTCAAACACGCAAAAGGTAGCAATAATCACAGCGTGGAATAGAGATATCAAACTCACTAGAAGTTAAAGTAATTGTTGACGTATTTCAGTAGTCACCAAAATGTTTCACATGGAAAAGAAACTTTAGTAGCGGAAGAATACAATTTATTTTTTGCTCTCCACTCAATAGCAGTAAGTATATGATATGATATGATATGATATGATGATCATCATTAAAAAAGCGTACAAGGCT
>JANIPN010079388.1:0-64302 GCA_027478595.1 Erythroxylum anguifugum
CGCCTCGCTTTCCCGGGTGGGCCACGCGGCCTACAGACAGACAGACAGACACACCTGAGACGACACTCACTCTGGGGGTGCTCTCCTCACTATCCGGGTACACAACACCGTGACGACGACGTAGGGCAGGGTGCAAGTGCCTCTGATATGGAAACGGACTTGTTTCACTTCAACTGCAAGAAGTGCTTGGTAGAGTAAAGTAAGCTCCAAAAGATTCAGTGTCACCCATACCATAGCTGTCCAACATGATGGGTGTCAGGCTATAGGGTACTAGTATTGGCGTGGAAGGATCGCTCTGGCAGGAGATGAGTGGCTATATGTCGTAGCTACTTTACTATGTGACGGTGCTACAGCGACGAAATGAACCTATTATTATCAAGGAGTGCCACTGCGTAAGAAGAAAGACTGGAAGAAGATGCGATGCCATGTAGCTAAATGTACGACGAAAGTAGATTCATGATATCTGCTACAAGCGGGCCGCACCGCTGCTCTATTCTGTTTAGCTTTCTAATACAGTGAGGATCCCATCCTCGACCTCACTTAGGAGGTTGATGTTTCCTTGCTTCTTTAATGCGCGTTGTTCTTGTGGTGACCTGATTTCGATTAGTACGATGCTGATCCACTCATCTCTCTTGTCATGAGAACTCACGTAGGTGGAAATAGTAGTTCTGTGCATATCCAATAATGCTGAAGAATGCAATGAGATGAGCCAACGCTGTGTCACAGTTAGCATATCTTTCGCGTTGATGATCATCCTCACATACGAGCAGCAGAACCACGGCCCTCGAAATACCGTTTCCGATACCAGCTGAACAGACCAGAAGCCTTCGTCTCTGGAGCAGCGCCGCGTGGGAGTTTCTCGTAGAGCTCCACAAGCCGCTTCATGCGAGCTGCATCTTTAGCAGCACCGATACCCTGTCCCAACATTAGTTCCCGATCAAGTATTGCGGCCTCTTTCATCAATCTCCATCACCCAACTCTGCCCAAACCGTGCGTGTATATGGATCGGAGGAAAACTCACTTGCGGAGATGCAATCTGTTTATCGAATTAGCGATCGAGTCACCTTCTTAAGTCAATGAGGTCCTCACCTTAGGGGGAATTAGCGTGGAGATCCCACGTCGTACGACGTAACTCATCTTGACACTGCCAGATCTATTAGCCTCAGAGAACAATATTTCACTTGCTCAGATGCCTGGAAACGTACAATGGCGAGTTACGCGGTCAGTGAATGGTGACGGAAAGCTTGAAGTTGTTAGATGGAGGTTGCGAGCTTAAGGGTTCGGTCGGAGTAGGGCTGAACTTGATGGAGCCTACTGCTTCCGTAATGCACCCGCAGAGGTATAGTGCCGGTTGGTAGTGGATGGGCGGCTAAACCGCCCGCCGAGACCTCAGTACTATTCTTCCACCTAACCCATCAGATCCTCCTGTTCACCTCAGCACACCTAGCGTGGTCGCCATTGCGCTTCATCTGTCCAACAATGGCATCCCTACGTGCACTCTCTGCCTCGAGGAGGCTTGCTTCTGCTCGAATAACACCTCTCCGACCCTCCTATGTCACATTGCGATACGCTGGGTCATCGAGGGACCTTGCACAACCAGATTCGCAAGCAAACCAAGACGCTCGTCTCAGTCGTCAAGAGGAGGCCACAGGAGCCATGGTAGAACATGAACTGGATTATGATGCGCATGTGGATCATGGAACATCGTATGCGGCTCTAGATCCCACTCTCGCAGTAAACTAACAGCTTTAGCAACTTCTCGCCGGTTCCCAAACGCGTCATGGATGGCAGCGAACCGGGTGAGAGTGTGGCCGCTGCCGTGCTCTCCGGTGCGCCGATCGATCTCCAGGCTCGAACCGTTCGGTAGGTGATGGTATTCGCTCCGACAGTATCAACTGACCCTCGACAGCATTTATCGGCCTGCCAAGTCGGCTATGCAGTCCGGCGATTGGCATTCCCATCACTGGCGTATGGACTGGGACATCTTACAGAAAGGACATCGATGGCAAAATCCGCTTATTGGATGGGAGTCATCCGCAGATTACATGCAAGGGACACATATGAACTTTAGAACTAAGGAGGATGCCATTGAGTTCGCACAGAAACAGGGCTATGAATATTTTGTCCAGGAGCCGAATGTGCGCAAGTTCACCCCCAAAGCATACGCAAATCAGTTTGCACACTCTTCACAGAGATTGAAACAGGTTAGAACCAAATAGGCGCTTCCCACTTTCAGGCATTGTATATATATATAGAGCTCAGATGTGCCTATGCGTGTAATGAGAAGACATGGCGGATATGCCCCCCGTCCATTCACATTGTGAAAGTTACCTCTTGTCAACAGCCAAAATACCGGGCTTCGATCCATCGCTCTTGATAATCGTCCACTATTTTACAAGCTACCACCGTTACGCCCGGGAAGACTTTCATCAATCGATTCAACCCCACCTTACCAGCTTGATACGTGACGAAAACGATCTTCTCCTCAGGCACACCATGGTCTCGCAAGACTCTTACTGCCATCAAAGCGGCGCCTCCACTTGACATTTGTGGGTCCAGCAGGAGGACTCTATTATGGCTTGATACGCAGGTAGTGAGGCTTTGGTAGTACAGTTCGGGTTCTCCGGTACGATAGTTGGTCTTAATCAGCATGCGTCCCATTCGACAATCCGGGATCACTCGTTTTACTCCTCTTTCAAAGCACGAACCAGCGCGGAGAATGACAACAGCACTGACCTCTCCTACTGAGTGAAGTCCACGGTACGACTCGTTAGCCGGAGTGTAGACAGTTTTACTCTCGTAGATTAAATTGTCAAGCGCCCTGTTTCTGATGAGCCACGCCTTTCGCCGGAGGACATCTCTTACCGTTCAACGAGCAACGTGGTGAGTCGATCAAAGTAGAACACAAAATCGACATCCGACGTAAATGGGTTTTGCAGAATGGTATGCATGCCTGCAATCTGCGGCGTTTCCTCTAGGAGAGTGACGTTCGGCGAAATGGGTTCGTCCTTGCATTGTGTGCCTAGACTCTGCAGGATCTCTTGATGCAATTCGGATTTTTTACGCAACGTTCGGCGAACGTGTTGGACAACCATCTCGATTGCCACCTTGTTCTCGACCCCTCTTGGAACAATGAGATCTGCTCTACTTGTCAGGAACCACGAGACATTGATCGATGATTGGCCCACCTGCAACATTTCTTTGCGGCTCTACATAGCGTGTAAAGTTTGGTTTCACAAATCCAAACCACTGCTTTATGCAGCCTTCGATATCACGACCGCGATCACGAACGTCCCGAGTTACTGCATCAGTCAACCATTAGCTATGTAATCGCGGAGCCTGATTTACTTCGACGAGCCAGACAAAGGTCCGCATCAGCCTCGGCAAAGATCCGAAGGTCTAGGATGTCGAGTACACGAGGATCATATAGTGCAAAGATCCCTTCGAGGATAAGAACGCGTGGGGAGTAGATGGAAGACGTCTCTGGCTCTCGCTGATGCCTTTCGAATGAATATACGGGAATTTCTGCGCGTCGACTATCACTTGTTAGGGAGTATATGCGAAACCAGGAGCATTGATGAACTACCCGTTCTTGAGGTCTTTCAGCCTGTCAACTAGGATATCAAAGTCGATAGCATCCGGTGAATCGAAATCGTACTCATTGTTGAAGGCCTTCACTGATTGATCTGGAGTCAACGGCTTGTAGAAAGAATCCTGAGGTAGATTTCAGCCTCTCTCAAACTGCATCTCAGCCTTCTAGACTCACCATGGACAATACGATCACCCAGGGTAAGTTCAATGACTTGATTATTTCCACCGATAAGGAAGTCTTGCCTGAGCCAGAACTCCCTGCAATCCCTATAATACTTACATCCGCCCACGGCGGTTTATAGTCCGCTTTCTCCATTATTCTTCGACCCTCGTGACGGCTTCCTGTATGTCTTAATAATGTCTCCAATCAAAAGTAACTGTCCCACCCAAGCTCAAGATGTACCTCAGAAGAATGCTGAAATGAGTAGTGTACAAGTGCTGCTACAAATACATCAAAGACGCCAGTTCCATTTTAATATACATCGCAACCCTCTTTGCACCATCAAGCAGAAGTTTCTTAACTCAAATTCCGTAGGCAATCCCCATCGGCTGGGACGGGCTGCCGACGCCGCCTTCCTCATTAGCGGATCGGTGAAACTGCTCTTCCCGCATTTTCTATCGACGGTTGCGGGTCTTACAGAACCAGCTCCCCGCAAACAACCTCCTCAAATATTTCTAGCACAGCACCAAATTATCCCCCTTTCAAAGTCCTCTCAATATCCGACTGTGTTTATCGTTCATACCCTATATGCTACTGTTCGTATTAGATCAGATGCGGTTCTGTGTGAGCGCGATCTAGTTGGAGAACAAGATTTACACCTAGAAGCACCCCAAACTACCTCTGCTCTTGAAATTCTTGAGATGATGTGATTCAAGAGATAGATCAAACATCATGGTAAGCCAGACCGACGACGATGCGAATCATAGCTAACAACTCTGTCAGTCGACCTCAACAACAAGCTCTAATGCCACTGCATCGCGGCTACCAAGTTTTGAAAAGCGAATGCAAGATGTGAAGCTGAGTAAATCGTATGCTCTCGCCCTTCGAACACCCTACCCAGGATATAGGATGCATATTCGTCAAGTTGGGAATCTCTCTGAACTTATCTGAGGAAAAACAAATAACTTGCTCACTGAACTCGTTAACGTCGCTCATGCGAATACTCTATAGTAGTCAAAGCTCCTGCTAACCGGTGACTTTACAATAGGCACATCAATGTCCTTGTGATGGACTATCTAGTACGAGAGGGTTACCCAAAGGCAGCTCAAAGATTCGCCGCCGAAGCGAACATTCAGTCCGATGCAAATATAGACTCGATACAAGAGCGTGTCGAGATCCGCAACTTGATCTTCGCTGGAGATATCGAGACAGCTATTGGGAGAATCAACGAGCTGAATCCGCAAGTAAGTCATTCCTGTATCTCAGCACGAATTTCCATTTGCCGTGATTATATTAGTTTCATGCACCACGCATATACTTTTCAAGTTGTGATGAGAAATAAACTATACTTCAGTCCTCAGAATGAGCATACCTTCCTCTATTCAACCGCACCGCGTCAGTCTTAAGAATTAATGTCTAATTTCCAATAGATTCTCGATCGGGATGAGTCATTGCATTTCGCCTTGATGCGGCTGCAACTCATCGAATTGATACGGGCCTGTACCATATCCAAGAATGGTGATATCAGCCCTGTTTTGGAGTTCGCCACGACTCACCTAGCGCCAAGAGCTCCCACGAGGGCCGATTTTACGAAGGATTTAGAGGAGACGATGGCACTGCTGATATTCGATCGTGCAAATCCTCACCCATCACTGGCGGGTCTATTGGATCCGAAACTTCGCAAGGACGTTGCCCACCAAGTCAACGAAGCTATTTTACAATCGCAGGGCGAGCGCACTCGCAGTAAACTACTGGAGCTAGTCAAGACTCGCGCCTGGGCCGAGCGCAAGGCGCGCGAGGCAAAGAAAGACATCCCCGAGCGGCTAGACATCGGGCTGGACGCCGACGGAAGTAGCAAGGCTGACGCGTCGGGAGTTGATGGCAGTGGAGCGATGGAGACGACAGAGGGAAGCGGAGCTGCGTCAGGTAATGGCGTCGCCCCTCCCTGACCGCGCACTGGTGCACTTTCCCAAATCTCGCGCGATAGACTGACGTGTTCTTTTTCTTTCCATCGCACAGGAACAGGCATAGTCACATGTATCAACACTGCAACTGCTGGATCGTTACGCACGCTGTCAGCATCCCCTGGTGCAACGCGTCGGCTTCGTGATCGGTTAGCGAACGGTCAGACGCCGGGCGGCGACCTGGTCAGTTGGGTGGCGGCCATGGAGGCGGATGCACCCGAACGAGAGCGCGAGGTGCGCGAGCGTACGGATCGTTTAAGATCGGAGCGGGATCCTTCGAGTGGAGATGGAATAAATTTACGGAGGTAGGTTTCCAAAGGCATACACAGGTCGATCATCTGGTGTATGATTGCCGCAATAATCATGCGGGATTTGAGATGCGATCACGGCCTTCGAATTTCACGAGCAATGGCGTTCCGGCTAGGCAATGACACGCAAGTAGGCAGACAGAGTCACAGACCTACAATTGAAAAGAGTTTGAAAGAGCGTTGTTGAGTGTGAAAGGTGAGATGAATGCAATGCAAGCTATTGACTCGAAGTGAAGAAGGTCAAAAATAAACTATCGACTATCAAATATCAAAAGCGCACGTGATAGGGGGTATCCTGTCTTTCCCAATGCTGCCAATGCTCGATGGTTTGAACCATCGGGAACGCCGAAATGCTGTCTCTCTTATCCCACTCCAACTCACTCTACCAGGCTCTCCAGGACCTTGACCACGCTGCGAACTCCACGAAGAACGTTTTCGTCCGGACCATTGCCCGGCGTCCAGCTGGCATGCGCAAAGTCAATCATCTTGACAACCTGGATGCGCGGCCACCGAGGTTCACTGTCAGAGTCGCTCTCGATGATATCAAGGTTCATCGTCCCATCCGGTTGAGGAGTGAGCTGGGCCGGAGGAAGCCGATCGCCCTCGTCATTCCTCCGCTCCGATCCGTTCGCAGATGGTGTGCCATCGTCCGCGTCTTGTTCCTCTATCATCACCCGCTCCGTTTGGAACTTCTCGCCTAATGCATCCCAGTCCCCTTCGTAGGTAAAGAGTAAACTGGCCGAGTACATGCGACTTTCCTCCTGCTCTAGTACTTCAATCAGACCCTTCAGGTCATCGATGAAGCGCCTGATGATTTTGCGCATACGGTTACGGGGAGCGTCCGAGCGTCGCAGGAAGAAGTATTCCTCAAAGGCTTGATGCACAGTAGCTTCGGTAAATCCCCGCCCGTAATTCTTGTCGTGTTTGAGATACCCCTCAAGATTCTGAAAGCGGTCGCCAGCCTCGGGGCCATGCCAGGTCTTCATACCAGCAATGCGAAAGCCCATCGAGCCACTCGTTGTCTCCGCCGAGACCTTATCGAGTCTCTCGCGTTTCTCCAGGGGCGCATCGTCGGCCCAGAGTCGTGCTCCTAGCTTGACATCGAGAATGTTCGGTCGATTAAAGCCATGCGCTATGTTCTCCAGAACAACGCCACGCTCAGCGTTGATACGCCGGCCACCGGAAGGAACCCAGGTCTCTGGAACCGTTGCGGCAACTGGTGCACTGTCTACTGGTTCCAATAAGGCGGATTGCGATCGAGTCGGTGCATGATTTGCGCGTTGAAAGGGCGATCCCGTTGTGGAGGGCGATGCTACCTCGTCTTGATTGATGATTAATGTTCCAATGTACTCTGGGATGTAAGGATGAAGCAGTGGATGTAGTCTCGTGGTCTCGTAGAAGTCGATCTCAGACTGATGGCATGGTTTGACAATCACTGCCCCCGTTCGATCAGACATGACCCCTTCGCTGCACTAGGTTAGCTTGCTCGACAACGCCAGTCGGCAGCGCGGCGCGCATGCACTTACTGTCCAGCGGCGACGTGTCCAAATTCAACCAGCTGCGATCGCCGTAGCCAATGAGGCATTGCCGCGGAGGATGAAGGCGCTTGTGACTGTCGGTTACATGTCGCAAGCTTGCCAATAGGTACCTCGGATTTGGTAACGGCTTAAGCAGTCACAATGTCTCGCGTTGTCGACTTCGATGACTTCGAGAATAGTGACTGATGATGCTCCAGTAGTGACAAAGCAACTGTAGCCAGTTATAGACGAAGCCCAATGCTTGGTACCCGGGTCGGTCCGAATAAAGGACCACGCCCTCCGAGGCTTGCTTCGAGGCGATATAAAACCACACGATGGGACGGGCAGGATAGAGTGAGGCGTTTGCGCGCGGCGACGGCACGCAGCCGGCCGGCTAGTCCGAGACGCTGAGTTACGTCAAGCGTAACGGGAAAGGGTGCCCCGTTGCACGGAAGAACGGTATCGCGGGCCAATGAAACGACCAGGTGGTTTCTGGAACCTCCGTCGACGCAACACGCGAGAACGAATCCCCAGTCCAATCTGCAGGGATGGATGGGGGGAGGCTAGCTGCTTAAATGATGAGGTGAGACGCAGACGTTGCACAGCAGCTGCACGCAGTGCCTGTGACTGGCTTATTGGCCTGCTTCGAACAGTGCGCGCCGGAACTTGGGCGTGCCCCGTGCTCGGTCTCCGCGGCGGTGGCGGCAGCGGCAGCAGCAGCAGGAGCAGGGAGCTACCGTGGCGATGAGCTGGCGGGCGTTGTGACTGCGGTTGCCAACCTAACGGAAACGCAAACAAAACTGCGTGGTGGGTGGTGGGTGGTAGTTGGACGGAATTGAGTTTGCGCCGCAAGAGTGACCGGCGAGTGAAGATGGCAGCGAGAGAAGGGGGGAAAGGCTGAGGGAACAGGGCGCTGCGAGTCGGCTTGATTATCGAGAAATCGGAGGCGGACAGGAAATGATGCTGCTCCAAAGTGGAGCCTCCGGGGGCGAGCACGATGGCTTCGCCGACCTCGCTCGGTGGTATTTGGAGGCGCGTTTCGTGCGTCGTGCGGGGAGAGCCTTACTTGCGCAGTGATGGCGACGGACAGCGTGCCAAGCAAGCGCCGGTGATTTGAGGCCCGGGAGGTCCGTCAGAAGTGGAGGGCGCCGTGCGATTGAATGAAATTAAGATGAGGGCAAATGACGGCATCTGGTGTGCTCCGGCATCCGCTCGTAGGAAATTGAACGAACGAACGAACGCGCGCGCCCACACACTTTTCCGCTCCTTCGGGAACAGGGCGGGAGCGAAAGGGAGCGTTTCACGTCGCGCAGTTGGAAAAGGTTTTTTGTCGTGGGTACGGTGCGGCGCGGCGCGGTGTGGTGCGGTGTGGTGCAGTGTGGTGCGGTGCGGTGCGGTGCGGTGCGATGCGTGGGACTCCCGACCCAACCATGTGGTAGGGAGCGACGAGCAGCGGCGACTGTAGCGCCGGTACATGCGAAACCCCGGGTAAGATCGAGGTTGGGAGACTTGGCTACATACGCCGGAAAAAGCGAGGGCGCAGGGAGGGAGAGAAACAGAAAAGCGTCGGCTCCTCAAGCTTGGGGGGCACAGCCAATGCGGCCCACCGCGATGCTTGTTGCTGACCGGATGGCCGCTAGCTGTTCCCTCGTGCAAAGTGGCAGCATGACGCTGTCCCGTCATTACCAGCGTCACTCACGATACTCGCCAGCGGTCCGCCAATTGTTGCTGCTGCGGAGCGGGCGCGGTGCACCGCACACGGCCGGCTCCGTTGAGGCGGTGCCGTGCCGGCATTCCCTTGAACTGGAGAGCTGGTCCACGTTTGCTCGGGGGATCCGACTAACCGATCTCAGGTCTGATGGTTGTTGGAAGCGGTGAGTGAGCCATGACCGAAGTCTAGGTCTACTGTACGCGGAAAGAGACGAGGGTGGCCCTCCCTCCGCAGCTTATGAGCGAGCCATATGTTTCGCTGGACTCGATCGACTACCCACCGAAGATCAAGCCACGATCCTCCGCGCTCTTAGCACTGCTGCGCGCCGGCGCCGAGGGCGAGTTGCAGCCTCGTATCGCATGGGGGTCAAGCGGAAGATGCAGGAGGAAGCGTCCGGCCTGTCAGGTTCCCCCGCAGAGGTCTCGCCCTATGAGGTGTGTGGGAAAGGTGCGTGGCTGAGAATGAGAGTTATTTCTGTCAAGCTCCATCAGCTGCAGCTTTCGAAAATGGTATCCTTATCATCGTTATCAAGGCCCTGAGCGGAGAGAAAATGGACGCTAGCGGCTTTGGAGGATCCCACTGCGCTGGCCTGTTGCCTCACGTGGCGTGTTTGGAGAAAGCTGCAGCTGCATGCAGGCTTCTTGGATGCTAGTCGGCAGTTGTCCCACAGGAAAACAGCCCCCGAGCATCCGTATGGATGAGGGGAACCAATAGGTCGCCTGGTCTTCAGCATCAATCCCACACTTGCTCGAGATGCTTTGCTTGCGCTGCAGCGATCACTATCTGCCGTCTGCCCGAGCCTCCAGCAGCGCCCTCTGACATTTTTAGCGGCGTTTGGATGGTTGCCCACGGCATCGTAGCGAGCCAGATCGGTATGGAGGGCTGGAGGACTGATGAAATGACCATCTGACGTGCTCTGCAAGTGGGCTGATCTCAATCCTTCGCTGTACCGGCTCACGACCTGCAACCGACGATAGCCAGACCGAGCTTTGACGTGGGCACCCAGACAGCTTCAGCTCGGGTCGACCGGGTGTCTCGGTGAGTGGTGACGAGCTGCCGTGGACGCTAAGAAGTCACGATTTGCCGCCACTAGCGCGCGAATGACGAATGAAGGCCAGGGCGTGAGGCATAGAGACGTTGTTCATGCTGTACCCTGTTGAGTCCCACCAGCCAGTCGCCACTTTGGCATAGTTTACTTCCCTCGTTGAGACAGTCGATCGGTGGAGCGCAGTCACTAGACACGAGCGGTGCAACACGATGATACTGCTCACCTATGTTATGCAGATGAGCCTCCATAGACGAGATTCTGTTCAGTGTTCGCTGGTCGCTCGAAGAAAGAAAGGAAGTTTGAGAATTGTTTCTAGGCGAAGCGCAAGGCTTTTAGAGATGGTTTGTCTCTGAAACTAAAGCTAGGCATGGTTTCATTCTACCAAGCCAACGAAGGGTGCATCGCGACTTCTCCTTTTTTTTTCTTACCAAGCTCTCTACTCTCACCCGAACTTCCATACATTGTTACTTTACCTCCCTTTCTCAAATGTCCTTTGCAAAAGTTCGATAATCATCTCTAGTCGTTTCCCATACCTTACATACGTGGACTCAAGCTCACGTGCATTGATGATCTTCTACAACGATGGATCTCACTTCAGAAAGCTCACCTGAAGCTGCTAAAGGAGCTAAGACAGAACCCTCTCCTGGCCGCACCTCCCCATCTTGTGATGATAACGCCATTCAAGACGCTGAGAAGCCGAGTCCTTCCGTCGAACCCCATGAAGAGAATCAGAAATGTCATGTAACTATGATAGAAGAGGCTGTGGAGGAGCCTGGGACTCACAATAGTGAAGCCGAGGCAAAACAAGAAATAGATGGGCAAACCCAATCAACAACGACCAAGAAAAAGTCCAAGTCAAAATCAAAGTCTAAGATGAGCAAGGGCCTTGTAAGTTATTCAGAGCAGGTGTGGGTCCGTTCTAATGCTGTTAACAGGGTAAGCCAACAGGCTTTGAGGAGTTCTTTGCGGAGGCGCCCTTGACGCCGGTTGAAGCTAGACAAAATGTGGAACTCTACAGTACCGATAAATCTGTTGATAAGCGGATCCAGACGGCCGTTCAGCGCTTCTGTGCCCGTCGGAAGTTCGATAGTTCCACAAAGGAGATCTTTGATCGCTATCTTGCTTTCGGTGGGATCGATTCTGGACCCAAAATGTTTGGGGGTGGCGATGATCCTGATACGGGTGAATTGACAGCTACTGAGATTGCGGCCTTGAAGCATCCCAAGTATTTGAACGATGCTGTGCTCAATGAGGAGATGGTGATTGATTTCGATGCTGTCCTCAAAGCCTACCTGTGAGATCATCAAACACGCGCAATTTCATCAAATTGCTAACTTCCTGCCAGGTCTAGCTACTCAGCAATGTGGTTTACAACGGAAACGGAGCCAGAAATCAAGCGTCGTGTCAATGTCATTCGCAGCTTCTTGAATTATCTGCTCCATCATGATGTTTGTCCGGAATACGAGAAGCAGATAGCCGAAGCCAAGAAAACGTGCAATGCTGGCGAAGCGCAACTATGGCTCATCGCAGAATGCGCACGGCAAATGCCAGGCAATTTCAACATTGCCTGCTCGATTCTATTCAATGGATGGTATCACGACGCTTACATTCGCCAGCTAGGTGACAAACAACCCGACGAAAGGGACACGCGAATCGTCGCTGCTCAGAACACCTTCCGAGCCGCGCTTGCGTCGCATGGAACAGATAGCATGTCGAACATCTATTCAGCGCACAATCATGAGCGAAAGAAACAGCCGCTTCGTCAATTCTCTACAGGTTTAGAGGTCGTTCGCTGCGAATATGCGACACCGGAGGTTAAGAACCTCTACAACCTTCCTATGTTCCAGGGCTATAAGCCGACCGGGAAGATGTTCGCTCGAGAATGGAGAAATCCCGCAAGCCTAGAAGAAGACATCACCTGCGATGAAGAAGCTGACCGGCAAGAAAACCCCCACCGTCTTAAAGAATATGAATTCTGGATTGAAGACGACACACTTGCAAAGATGTTCCCCGGGCTGAAGTTTGAGGCTGAGGTCTACGAGCTTACATTTGGAATGTACTTTTTCGAAACACCAACCAACTTTCGTTGCTCTTTCTACACATGGCTGCCCAACGAGGTTATGATGGGCTACAGAGAGCATGAGTATCTTGAGCCTCGTGAGCCTGTCGAGCCTCCAAAAGCGGAAGTGGTCTGAAACGGCTTAACCTGCCAGTCGTGCAGGTAGAGGGAGACACCGAGGAACAATTTGAGGAAACATTCAAAACAGTGGCTTGAATTTGTAGGACTAGTGAACATAATCATGTCACTCAGACACTTTGCTTCTCAATAGCCGGGCTGCTAAGCTTTGAGGGAATTTAATACCAAACTTATCATATGGATGTTGGACCGTGGCTCCATGAATCACGTGATGGATTGTCTTAGTACGCTAGTAGTAGGAGATTTGCGGAGGTATAGAGTGTTAGGCACGATAGGCCGAACACATAAAATAAGCACTAGAATCATAGGTAGAGAACAAACGATCATCTCATTACAAAACTAAAATGGAATCCGAAATGTGGAGAAAAAAAGGCCCGAGCAGTTTTCTTCCCGCAAATACTATAGTGAATGCGGGACCCCGTCATTGAGGAAGTCCATAGAACGTGCGGACCTAAGAGACCGAAATTTGATAGTGCGCAACACATCGATAAGCATAAACCTTAAGATGATTGTTTATCAGAGCATGACTAGAGTGTATACAAGATGACACACGCACCCATAGATGTGGACATAAACGGTGGCTCGCGCCCAACTGTTCGAGAATACAAAGTCTTGTGGAACAAACCCCAAGGCAAGCGGCTCTTGCTCCTTCAGTTCCCTAGCAAATCTCACAACACGCCTTTCAACAATGCGAGGAGATCTAAGCCTCTTGAGATCCGGATCAAGCCACTTTCCGGTCTTCTGGAGGTGGATATACCAATCCATCTAGATTCTCGCTACGATCACGACAAAGGTGTCAAGTTCGGCCAAGCTTTGCGCCAGAGCAAATTATTGCAGACTGGAGGCGGATACGGTCTACCTGGAGGGTTTGCTGTCAATGCACAGGTACGCCACGGTCGATCAACCGGTGTAACCCGACGTGATGAATCGGAGGGAGTCTACGAGGGCAATCGTAGCCTCATGAGGCTGACAATGGGCGGCAAACTACGCTTCCTTGATAGCAGTGACCCAACGTATGCTATCGGGATATTCAGAGGTGGTAAGTGTCCTCTGCGCAATGATGACATGGCTGAGGCTAAAGCTTGTGAAGATGAGCTGCATCTATCTAAGGTAGATGGAATTTGCTCCTTGCAGCCTCAATTCCACCACCTTGATGCTGTGGCAGATTATGAAAGGAGTGCTAATCGCACATCTGGGCCTGATCAGCCTACTGTGGACTCTGAAGCACGAGCGGTGAATATGTTGGTCAAATCAGCCGATTCAGAACAATTTGACGTCGCCGAAACCGATCGCACACTACGGACGATGCAGGAAGAGCCATGGCAAAAGCTAGAATGGATTGACGAGGCAGTGTGTATCAAATCTTAAGGTTGCTAACTAAGCTGACATTCATAAGGATGCAAGGGCACATACTACTCTCGAAAACGGGCTCATTCTATCAGACTCAGAAACTCATGCAGAACTTGTCTCAGCAATGACTGAGCGCCAATACCTTGACGCGATCAGCGCGCCACGCATCGATCCCTTCCGCCAGGGCAAGCGGGTGATCATCAACCGGCCGTGGTATGACGATGACCGGGAAGGCGTGCTGGAGGAGGACGAGCCAGGAACTGGTGAAGTTTCAGCGGAGAGGGGGACCGCCTCGAGCTCTAAAGCTGGGCCAATTAAAACTAAGATCGAAAACGACTAGGGCTCTCTGATGTAAAAGAAAGCTTCATGTACATAATAAATGGACACTGCAAACCTTCGCTCCGGTAGTTGTAAAACGTGTCTAGGAGTCGCTAAGACTATTCGCGGCCGCCTTATCAGCCGCGGGCCGTCGCGTGCACGTCAGCCTTTTTATCTCTAAGTGAAGTCAGCTTTCGTCCGCCGGTCAAGACCGCACGCACCTCCGCCTCGTAAGTCCGGAGGGCGAGGGAGCTTGTGTTCAGCTACTGAGAGAAATTGCAGGTGCTTGCAAAAACACTGGCCATCTTCTTTAAAAATTAGACACAATGGCCTATCTTGCATCGGTTCATCGGCCAAGTAGCGTCCGGCACGCTGTCAAACTCCGATTTCTAAGTGAGGAGGTAGACTCGCTGGTCGTAGCGTAAGTACATAAAAATAGTGGCTCTCTGTCCGTCTGACCGGCCCCATAGGAAGGCCAATAGGCTGGAAATATACGAACAGACGCCAGATGGCCTCACAATGACGCATTCAAGAGCCGTGAATGGCAAAATCACTATCTTGCAGAAGCTGCGGTCACCAGATAGCGGCCTGGAGCAACTGTTTGTGGGCACTGATCGATATATGTACTTTGCAGTGTCGTGGGATTCCTCTTCGAAACAGCTTAAGACCGAGAAAACTTATGTTGATCAAGCGGAGAAGACCGGGAGGGACGCACAGTCGAACGAGCGTAGCCTTGTAGATCCTCTGGAACGCTTTCTCGTCCTCGAACTCTTTGAAGGCATTCTTACCGTGTTACCGCTTACACACCGAGAAGCGCGTCGGAAGCAAGATCCAGAAGTACGATGTCTGGGTGATCCTACACCGGTGCGAATTGAGGAGCTATTCATCACGTCTTCCGCATTTCTATACCCCACAACTGGAAACTTTAGCAAGAACGATGAGCGCCCAGTGATGGGGCTCATTTTCCATGACAACCAGGATAAAGTCTATTTACAGGTGAAAGAGCTTCAGTATGAAGCTGGAAAGAAAGGAGAAGCCGGAGATGCTGAGTTCAACAACGTCTGGGAGCGCCCCAAACAGCTCCAAAGCAGCGCAAGCCACATCATACCAGTACCTGGGCCCACTTTTGGCATGATTGTTCTATCCGAAACCTCGATAATGTACTACGGCCTTAGTGATGTCGATCATCCGATCACACACGAGTTAGAGGACGCAACAATCTTCACCGCCTGGGAGGCAGTCGATGATACTCGGTGGCTGCTGGCCGACGATTACGGCAAGCTCTACTTTCTCATGCTTGTACCGAAGAGTGCGACTGCATTCGATGTGAGTGGATTTCAACTGGACGTGCTTGGTACAACATCGCGTGCTAGTGTCTTAACGTACCTGGGCGGCGGCTACGCATATGTGGGGTCACATTCCGGAGACTCTCAAGTTGTTCGAATACAATCTACTGGTGCAGAGATCATGCAGACTATTCCGAATATTGCTCCAATCTTGGACTTTACTGTAATGGACATGGGAAGTCGCTCTGGAGAGGCCTCTACCCACGAGTATTCTTCAGGGCAGGCTCGTATTGTTGCCGGATCCGGAGCCTTCCAAGACGGCACACTTCGCAGCGTTCGCAGCGGCGTTGCGCTTGAGGACCTCGGTAGCTTGGGTGAGATTGGTCATATCACGAAGTTATTCTCTCTCCGCCTAAGATCACAGGCTGACAATGTTCTGGTTGCTTCTTTGATCGACGAAACCCGCGCCTTCTCGTTCGCTAGCGATGGAGAGGTTGAGGAGCTGCAAGACTTTCCTGGATTCAGCCTCACAGAAGAAACTTTGCTGGCGATCAACATCTCTCAAGAAAAGATACTCCAGTGCACGAATTCCTGTGTTCGAACCATCGATGCGGAGAACGGCATGGTTATCGCCGACTGGGTCAGTCCTGCTAACACCGCCATCGTCTCCGCGTCGGCTTCAAAAGATCTAGTGGTACTATCCATCAGCGGAACAGAGCTCGTGGTGTTGGATCTAAACAACGACCTTGAACTTCGAACTAGAAAGACGTTCGATAAAGGCAATCAAATATCTTGCTTAGATATCCCCCAACAGCAGCCTTCTGTGTGCTTGGTTGGTTTTTGGCAATCCGCCGAGATTGCTGTACTGAACATTGAAACCCTTGATACTCTTCGTTCGATTAGTGTTGGAGATGGGGGCAACGCGGTTCCGCGCTCTATACTCCTCACACAGATACTTCCGGATGCTCCACCAACCCTCTTCATCGCTATGGCTGATGGCCATATTGTCACTTTCGATGTTCGAACCGACGAGTGGGAATTATCTTCCAAGAAATCGACTATCTTAGGGACCCAACAGGCGAATCTTCAGATTTTCCCTCGCGGTGATGGTCTCTTCAACGTTTTCGCCACCTGCGAAAACCCAAGCTTAATCCACGGCTCAGAAGACCGCGTCGTCTATTCGGCCGTCACAGCCGAGAAGGCTTCTTGTGTGTGTCCTTTCGACTCAGAAGCTTACCCAGGCGCTATTGCTATTGCTACGCCTGACGATCTCAAAATTGCCCTTGTCGATCGAGAACGTACTACTCACGTACAGACTCTACCCATTGGAGAGACTGTGCGTCGTATAGCTTACTCGACTAACCTCAAAGCTTTTGGCCTTGGTACGATCCAGCGATCTCTAGAAGATGGCAAAGAGTTAGTCCAAAGTCACTTCAAGCTCGCAGATGAGGTGGTATTCAAGGAGTTGGACTCTTTCGACTTGAATGAGAATGAAATCGTTGAGAGCGTGGCGAGAGCTGATTTGATGGAAGGGCCGCGCGATGCTGTTGAGAGATTCCTCGTTGGCACGGCCTACATTGATGATGCGGCGCCTGAGGCAGTGCGCGGGCGCATCCTTGTTTTTGAAGTCACTGAGGACCGTAAGCTCAAACTAGTGCTAGAACACGTTGTCAAAGGAGCTTGTAGGGCACTTGGGGTCATGGACGGCAAGATCGTGGCGGCTTTGGTTAAAACTGTGAGTATCACTGCTGCAACTTCCGTTAATGCTGATCGAGTCCAGGTTGTCATTTTCGCCTATTCCAGTACAGAACTTGAACGCTTGGCCGCCTACCGGACCTCTACCGCGCCAATCGATATTGCCATTGTTGGTGACACAATCGCCGTAGCGGACCTGATGAAGAGTGTCTCTGTCGTGAAGTACCAACCTGGGGTCGCTGGCGAGCCTGACAAACTTGTCGAGATCGCTCGACACTACCAAATTGCTTGGAGTACCGCTTTAGCAGCCATAGAAGAGAACACATACCTCGAAGCTGATGCAGAGGGCAACATTATAGTGTTGCAACAGAATGTTAACGGAGTAACTGCAGACGACCGGCGGCGCTTGGAGGTTACTAGTGAAATCCATCTTGGGGAAATGGTCAATCGTATCCGGCATGTCAATGTGCCAGCATCGGCAGACACGCCGGTCATTCCACGAGCTTTTATGGCTACGGTATGTTTTCCAACGCAACGCACAACGAGCAATGACTGATTTTCCACCAGGTTGACGGATCTGTGTATCTCTTCGCCTTGATCCGACCGGACAAACAAGATTTCCTGATGCGACTTCAAGACAATATCGCATCATTTGTTCAAAGTCCCGGTGGCATCCCGTTCGCAAAGTACCGCGCATTCCGTAACTCTGTTCGAGAGACTGAAGGGCCATTTCGCTTCGTGGACGGCGACCTTGTGGAACGATTTCTGGAGTGTGAGCCTGAAACTCAGGAGAAGATAATCAATGGCCTCGGGAAAAGTCTTGATGAGACACGACTCCTAGTTGAAGCACTTCGCCGGCTGCATTGAGAGATATCAAGAGCAGTACGACTTCGATGGGCATAGATGAAGAAAGGAAAGTTTAATGACGTTTGCGATCAACTGCATTGAAAACGTGGTAAATAGATTTGCCAAAATCATGTACATAGAGCTACAAACGCAGCAGATAATGTCAACCTTCACAGTTAGATCGGCAATCGGCACGGGTTAGCTTCTATCAAGAGGAGTACCTCGTCCGGCATTTCGGATCCGACCCTGTGTTGGGGGTTATGTCAGTCACCCCTCAATAGTGTCAATGGGCAGCCCCGCGCGAGCAAAGAGATGTTCCACGTCTCTTCAGCAGCCAGAACTATAAATGGCAAATACTCGCATCGCTTTATCTCGGCTCCAGAGAATATCCGCAACAT
This sequence comes from Erythroxylum anguifugum, assembly GCA_027478595.1. NCBI lineage: Eukaryota > Viridiplantae > Streptophyta > Magnoliopsida > Malpighiales > Erythroxylaceae > Erythroxylum > Erythroxylum anguifugum. The sequence continues at coordinate 18,390 of JANIPN010079388.1, forward strand.
TCGCGCCTAACAGTGTTCACTTTTCCGCATCTCGTTCATCTCTGTCCCGCGCTAGTAGTGGCCTCCGCACGATGGCGAGCTCCACGCAGCTTCCAAAGACGATGAAGGGGGTCTTAGTTGAGAAGACAGGCGGCATTGAGGTGCTACAATACAAAACCGATCTGCCAGTGCCGACGCCGAAGGATGATGAGATCCTGGTGAAGAATGAGGTGGCCGGCGTAAACTTCATAGACACGTAAGTACCCGCAACCTGCTAGGAAGAGTGCTTGCCAGCTGACCGTCTCGGGCTAGATACTTCCGTACAGGTCTGTACACCGCACCAAAGCCGGAGATTCTAGGTCGTGAAGGTGCTGGACACGCCGTGACGACGTCATCTGCCAATCCGGACGTCAAGGAAGGCACGCCGGTGGTATGGATGGGCACCGGTGGGTACGCCGAGTACACCGCCGTACCCGCGAAGTCCGTATTTGCGGTGCCGGAGTCCGTCTCCCTGAACACCGCGTGCGCCGCACTCATCCAGGGCATGACAGCCCTGACGCTGGTCGAGGAGTCTTACAAGGTCCAGAAGGGTGACTGGGTCCTCGTGCCGGCTGCTGCGGGTGGCATGGGCACCTGGCTGTGCCAGCTGCTGAAGGTGAAGGGTGCCCATACGATCGCGACCGCGAGCACAGAGGCGAAGCGCAAGATGGCTCTCAACTACGGCGCGGAGGTTGCCGTGCCTTATGAGGAGACGCTCGACGCTGTCAAGAAGCACACGAACGGCGAGGGCGTCGCGGTATCGTTTGACGGTGTCGGACAGGCGACTTTCGAGACTTCGCTCCAAGCGATTCGCATGATGGGCGAAGTTGTCAGCTTCGGAAATGCCAGCGGCGCCGTCGAGCCTTTCAAGATCAGCCGCCTCGCTGAGAAGAACGCGAAGGTTTCCCGACCAACTTTCTACGGATACGTCAAGGCGCCGGGCCGATTGGAGTTCTACATCAAGGAACTGTTCAAGGTGTTGGGCAATGATGACGGCAAGGGAAGCCCAAGCACAGTCAAGGTCGAGATCTACAAGACATATCCGCTCAGTGAGATTAAGCAGGTGCACACGGTAAGTCGAACATTTCCTGCCCTGTTTGGAGAAATGTCTAATTGCTTCTTTAGGACCTTGAGAGCCGAAAAACACATGGCAAGATTTTGCTGGATCCCACCAAATAGTCTACATCAGACGGTGATATGAACTTGGAGGTAGCTAAAGATGCCAAGTCTATGCATACTATTACCATTGTGCCTAGTGAAGATCCCGAAAATGACTATAAAGATACATGTGTCATGCTCGAAACCCTGACTCTATTTACCAAATTTTAAGTCTTACCCATGTAACTCCAACACGGTTTGAATATGAAGAATCGCGTGGGCACGTGACCCGCCTTGGCAACTTCTAGAGCCTGTGTAGAAGGTGGCTACAGTTGGTAAGGACATGCCACTGATTAAATAGATGGTGTCTACTGCTAGAAGAATGATGCCATGAAAGTGGTTCTAATCTGCGTATGCTTCGTATAGATGACTGCGAGGTCCAGTGAGCCGAACTCCCCTACGGCGGAACACTGTAGGTGATCTTTGTTATACCGTTCTTGCGGCGAATGTTCCTCACCTCTACCTTTCCGACCTGCTTCGTGCGCGGAAGATGAGTACCCCCTGCGAATGTATCAGTATGGAACAATGACTGTTTCACCGAGCGACAGGCTCACCACAGGGGTATGCTCCAAGGCCTTCAACAGCAACGACTCTGACAAAGCCATCTTGGTCTCCTTTGATCACGTCTGGAACCGCTGTGCAGCGTTCGATAGCTTGCGCCTCGTCAAGGAACTCAATTGACACAGCACGATCAGCTTCGATGATCTCGTCCACCTTGGCTTGGATGGCAGCTTTGTGTTCTCCGGCGATTGATCCGATGAATTCCACATTGGCATTGTCAGGGAAGTGACTTGCCTTTCCCTCGCCTACCTTTCCAATGGTGTCTCGCAAAGCGTGCACTGCGAGGCCAATCAGATGTCCACCGGTATGGATACGCGAGTGATAGTCTCGGGCCTTCGAGTCGATTTCTTGATGAATGGTTCTACCAACCTGGAAGGGCTCTGAGTTCTGAGTCTCTGGCTGATCAAACCGTCCGGCATGTAGGATGCTACCAGGAGAAGTTGCCGAGTGTCGAACAAGCATGACATTGAACGCTGTCGAGCCATCACTGCCATCTGAGTTGCGCATTACACCACGATCAGACGGCTGCCCGCCTCCTTGCGGGTGGAAGATCGTTTGCTCTGTTTCAAGCACATGGGAGGCATTGTCTGCCTTGGCAAAAAGCGCTTTATTGGGTTCCTCTAGAAGGGCAATAGGCGTGTACTTCTTCACAATAGTGTTGTAGCCCCTAACGGATTGATCAACCTGATATATAGGCGCGTGAGGCGGTGCCACAGCCTTTGGAGGTTAGCATATTGAAATCAAATGACAATATCAAATACCATCGTGAATGTTACAACGCGAACAACAACAACAACAACAACAACAACAAAAAATTTAAAGAAAAAGCGAGTGCTAGTCAATTGACTCTCTAGGTCGGACAAGGGTCACATTGATGAAGGGAGAGCAGTAATCTTCTAGAACCATCCAGATGTCAGACGGGTGCATGAGTGGAGCCAAACTTCATCGTTTGACAAATCGATCACACACCCTCATGGCCTCTGTGTATATTATTAGCATCCTCCGTGTTCTAGCATCAATTCAAGGGTATTTTCGGGATGTGCATCGTGCATGGCGGTATGGCAATCGGATGATGGGCCACATAACGTCACACTTCACGGCAAGGCACTATGACACATGAAGAGATTCGTTGCCGCTAATAGAAGCTTGCTGTACCGGCGAGGCCCTTGGGGATTCCGCCTGGGCGGCGTCTGAGCACCGGGGAGGCTACCGCCCGGGCTCCCGGCTCACCACCTCTCGCCGGAGCGTGAGGAATGAATTTCGCAAAGCGGCAATCTCTGATAGTGCCTTGCGGTCCGTTTAGTCATAATCCCGGTGACCTTCATGTTTGATGTGTAGTCAAAGGAATACCACTCTCATGTCTAACAATAGGACCATCTTTTCCAACTCGCTAGTACGTACATACTCTGGGCAAGTCTATGAAATGTACTACCATTCAGGCTCTTGAATTCGCCGAACATAGGACGTAAACAAGCCTTTGACTTAGCAAATATGCTTCTGTGGTAGAGCAAGTTTGAGATTCATCTCTATCCTTCTCACATACTCTCCGTGTTGCTTTTCTTTCGCCTACGCCTTTCTCAAGCATCCTATCCTGCTGCCTCAGCCCCTATGTCCTGTGGAATACGAGTTGAAAAATGGACCTGCCCGGCCTAGGCCAACAGGTGGCCGCCCCCGATGCCGGGGACGAGCAGCCAACAACGACATATGACCTCGCGGAAGGCTCAGAATGGCGCTTTGAGGTCTCGCCCGGGTCCAAGATCGAGGTTAAGGTGAGCATTATATTCACTGAACTCCTACGCCTATGACTGACGGCGTCCATCAGCTTCTTCAAGGCACAGCCGAATTGTTCGGCACCGAGCTCGCACCGAAGCAGTCATATACGTTCACCGGCACGAAAGGCGCCATCTTCACATGGCAGAACGGCTGTCAGATTACACTGACGGGTACTCCTTCCAGCGACTATGTAGCCGAGGAGACGCCCATGTCAAGCTACGCCAACCTGCACTTTGCACTGGAGCCGCTCCGCGATGCCGCCGCGACCATGGGAGCCGTTGGACCGCGCGTGATGCTCGTTGGGCCCGACGACTGCGGCAAGACCTCTGTCGCCAAGATCCTGGCAGCGTACGCGACGCGCAGCGGACGACGGCCGCTGGTGGCCAATCTCAATCCCGCGGAAGGGCTACTGACGGTGCCCGGCGCCATATCCGCCGTTGCATTCGAGAGCATCCTCGACGTGGAAGAAGGCTGGGGCAGCTCACCCCTGACGGGCCCCAGTCCGGTCCCCGTCAAGTTACCACTGGTCTACTTCTACGGCGCCACCGATCCCATGGCGGATCCCGACCGATTGAAGCCGCTCATCACCCGGCTCGCACTCGCCGTCCGCCATCACCTCGACGAAGACCGCGAAGCACGGGGCACCGGCTGCATCGTGGACACGCCCGGAGCATGGGCGTCCGGCGCCGCCGCGAAGGGAGGGTACGAGGCGATCCGCACCGCGGTGACCGAGTTCGGCGTGGACACGCTGGTGGTGCTGGGCAGCGAGCGGTTATTCTCCGCACTCACGAAACAATTGGGCGGCGGCGCCGGGGGCCACAACGTGACCGTGCTGCGGCTCGATAAGAGCGAAGGCTGCGTCGAGCGCGACCATGCCGAGCGGGCACAGGTCCAGGCGGCACAGATCCGCGCATACTTCTACGGACGCGGCGGCGCCGCAACCGTGGCGCCGGCGCTGGCGCCACACACGCTCTCGATCCCCTTCAGTGAGCTGACGATCTTCCGACCGAAGGAAGACGACGACGTCCTGCTTGCGGGCCTCCGGCCGGGGGGGCTAGAAGAGAGCGATGCGCCGGGCTCCACAAGCCTGTTGGAGCGCGTGCCCGCGCCGTTCCCGCCGGATATGCAGGGCGGACTCCTTGCGGTACTCCATGTCGAAGCGAATGCCCATGTGCAGAACGTCGTCGAGTCGAGCGTCCTGGGATTCTTGTACGTGCTAGATGTCGAGATCGATCGCGCGCGTCTCAAGGTTCTATCCCCCATGGGCGGGCGCGTACCCCGTAATGCGATCGTTTGGGGGCGTGGTGTGGATGTGGGGAGTGATATCATGAGTTGAGTGGAGTGGCGTTGAGTAAGGGGGAGGTTAAGTGGATGGAGAAGGCTCGTATAGACTCCAGACAGAGGCAGCAAAAGCAAAAAGGACGAGTGTAAGGATAGAATAGAGTAAGCATCCCAATCGGATCTTCAGACTCCAATAAATCATTATTCATTAACCTCGTTTCAAAAAATATACAGTGGTCCACCTTTGTTCGCACCTCAATTCGACAATTGTTCCTTTATACAAAATCCCCTCCCCCTAATCTCTCCCCAACCACCGATACACAACACTGAAATCCTTCCCCGGCTCAACCTTAGCAACTTCCTGATAAAGCCGCTCCGCCTCGGGCGCGAACTCGAGACGGGCATCCGCCTCTTTGGCCGCAGCGACAGCGAGACGCAGGTCCTTGAGCATCAACGCGATGCCGAAGCCACCCGCATAGTCGCGCGACGCCGGCGCCGTCTCCACCACGCCAGGAACAGGGTTATTGACCTCGGAGCTCCAGCAGCGACCGGAGCTGCCGTTGACGAGCTCCGCGAGTACCTTCGCGTCGAGGCCGAGCTTCATGCCAAGATTCATCGCTTCGGCGGTGGCCACGTTCGAGACAGCCAGTAAATAATTGTTCGCGAGCTTGCCGGCGAGGCCGGCGCCCTGGTCGCCTAGGTGCATCACGCGCTTGCCCATCTTCGAGAGTACGGTCTTTGCACGCTCGACCACGTCCGGACGGTCAGTCGGTGCGCCGAGCATAAAAGTGAGACTGGCCGCTTCAGCGCCCACGACGCCGCCGGACATGGGTGAGTCGACGAACCGGCCCTTCCCGGATTCGAACACGGTGGCGGCGACCCGCCGCGAGGTGAGCGGGTCGATTGTCGAGGTGTCGATGAACAGTCGCTCTTCGCCAGACGGTGAGTCGGGGAGTGAAGAGGGGTCGATTTTGGAAAAGCAGGCGTTGATTGCGTCGGGGTCTGGCAGGGCGGTGATGATGATGTCCTAAAGCCGTGTGTTAGTACATGTGGTCGGTAGGAAACATGTTATTGAACATAGAACGGCAGATGTGGCTCAGAGGATTGGCTTGAATATTGTGAAATCACCTTGGGGCCCCGCAGGGACCAACTTAGATCATAAGGACTGAAGTGTTTGGAATATTTTGGCTTTCATCATTCACACGCAAGAGGAAACAAAGAAGAAACATACACTTCGCTCAGCAACCTCACGGGGCGAGGGTACCGCCTCAGCTTTAGCTGACTTCGCTTTTATATCCTCCACTAGACCATCCATGGCTTTCTGACTCATGTCATTGATCAGTAGCGAGTCAGAGGCATCGATCTTTGCTCGCAGGTTGGTTGCCATGGGACGACCTATATAGGGCCCGTCAGTTTCATTACAATAGGATTTTGCATTGTTGCCAGTCACTCACCCATCCGGCCAAGCCCAACAAAGCCATATACCAGTTGTCGACTCCTGCTGGTGGAGAAGCATCGTGAAGAGGAAAAGTGTGTGCGGGAGAGAGATGCTCTGACGGGCAACGCCCGCCAGGAGCGAAGAGCGCTCATTTTAGAAGAAAAGGGACGAGCATATACAATATAGGAAGATCCGAGGACTCGGGATCAGTGTATTGCAACTGATCGGTGTTGCAGAGATCCCATCCTCGGAGGTTGAATCTTCGCCGTTGGAGAATCTTGTCTGTGGGGTTTTTCCCTCTCCCCCGTGACGCAAATGCGGAGCTCCGCACGGCAAGCTTCGGGTTAGCGGCGGAGGCGGGGGAAACGAGGGAGTTGAGTGGGGGCCATGAGCGTTGTGCCTGGCCCCCAGTTTTGATGATTATGCTGCGAAAATGTTGACATTCACGTCAAACAACAAAGGAAATTTGTTTGCCCACAGAGATAGATAATCATATTGCCGAATATTTGAGCAGTCAGTTGGGTGGTCGAACAGGACAGGAAGCAGCACCGAGACTCCTCGAATGGTCAGTTAGACCGCGATCACGGCAGCCTCTGTCACCACCTGACGCTTTTTTGTATGATACCAGTAGGCCTTCTGATAGCAATTTGTCCCACATTTTTCACCATAGAAATAATTAGAGGGCAATAATAGAACGCCATGCGCAACCATGTCCTCACAGCAGTGGTCATCGAAGCTTCATCCCCCCCCCCTGGCTGCATCAGCAAGTTGCTTCCCTGCCTACATGTACCTATACAGTGATCACCCACCCACCCACCAGCTCCTACAAATCCCTGCTGCAGGCAGGTTGCTCTACCAGTAAGGAGCACTCCTACAATACCCTATTATCATACACAGCCTTATCAGCCTCCTATCTCCCGTCTGCTGCGCGGCCAATTTTCCGTCTCCGATTCATCCAGCTCGTGCCCCATAATCTCCACGAACGCGTGGCCCGTTGCATTTTATGGAGAGATGCAGCGTTCACTCCACCTCAGCTCTCCGCCAAGTCCGTCCGTCCCGCCTGAACGGACCCCGCCAGCATCGCTCAAACTCTTGTATGGCATCAGGCGCCCCATTACTATTCGCTAGATGACGTACCTGCTTCCATACTTGCGTACGCGTAGTATGCATTGGCCCCCCCGTTGCGGTCCTTGGAATCTTGACAAGAACCCTCGGAACCCCAGCCAAGCAAGGTTGTCCCATTCCCTCGGGTCCCCCGTTGCCCTGCAAGCATGCATGCGATGTTCCATCAGCTTTAGGGACAGCCGTTCGTGCACCTTTTTCTTCATCTTACTCCACTGCCGAAGGGCAGGCCCCCCTTGCCCCCTGCCTCTGCCGTGCTTTATGCGTGCGGAGACTGCCGACCTGCCGTCATTTTTTGCAGCTTTGCAGCTAATGCCGGAGGGGGGCAGGGGGGGGATAAGCAACTGCCGAAAATACTACATTACCTACTGTGGTCGGTATCATAAGTAATGTTAGGAGGGTATGTTAGCGCCGAATTTTTAATCCTTGTTTCTCAACAACAAACGCACGGAAATTTCTCCCCAAAATTGGAGTAGATAGCTGGAATCGAGTACTCTCTGCGATTCGAATGGTACTAATATTGTTTATCTTTTTGCTTGCGAGTTTGGAGAAAAACTTTCGAAGAATTCGACGCTAGTGGCGCCTTTCCTAACATTATTTCAGGGGGGGGGAGGGTAAGTTCTTACTGTACATATAATCGGCAGTTGGGGGCCGAGTACCTTGTCCCAGAGGCTGATGAGAAGGGATGATGAGCTGAACATTGAAGGGATGAGCGATGGATCAAGGATTAGCAGGAGGATGAGAGCGTCGAGTGGGGGTTTTGTTGGGAGGGGAGAGGGGATACATGAAAAAGAGAGGGATGAATGGGATCGTCTTAAAAGGTTGTTGGATATTGAATGTAATGAAATCATTATATACGGTCGAATAGTATTCTCCTAAAGATCGTCCGAATGTCCCAAAAATCAGAACGCCTCCGCCTGGGTATCACATCGCTCCACTGAACCTCCACCCTTCTCCTGCTCGACTTACTGTGTAGATGGAGTTGCCCACGTCACGCTCCTCCACACTCTGCGTGAAGCCGTGTTTCACCTTGATCTGCCCCCACGGTAGCGGTGAGCGTTGCGACTGCAGCCACGATGTGCGGCTTGGATCCGTGGCACCAGCAACGTGCGATGAAACGGTTGCCTGACGCGGGTCTAGGTCGGCCAGGCTGCCGGTCGTCGGTGCACCGCTCGAGTCGTTCGAGGGAGACCACTCGCCAAACACATACTCGCCGCGGTACGCTCCATAAGCGCTCGGCGCGGAAAGCTTGCGCGAATGGCTAACAACCCCGGATCCTTTGCGCGTGTGTGCGTGCAGCTGGCCGGTGCTGGAAGGATTGCGCACCGGTGCGGGCCTCACCATCATAGCTGCGATGGCGATGTTCCCGCCCGAAAGGTTCTGCGCGTGCTGCGGCTTGTGACCTGGTGTGCGGTACCCGGTGATGCTGCTATTGGAGCCGTTGCGTATATGTTCCGCGACTTGACGCGCGGTCATGTTGGTGCTGGGCGCCTGATTGGCGGGTGGAAGGTTGTTGCTCAGGCTGTCAACTCCATGTGCCGTTGTTGGCGGCATTGCGTAGCTTCGTGCAGCCGTAGAATCCGGCTGAATATGTACAGGCGTTGGATAGCTGGGGCTGCCAGAGCCTCCGTTAACGGATGCTTGCCGTATATGCAAACTGATTTCGGATGGACGCCGACCGTGCGTTTGACTCGAGGCGGATGGCATACGGAAATGTGCGCTGACATCCGATGTATTCCGTGAATGTGGCGTTGGATGACTGCTGAGTGCTGCAGATGGCCTCCGGTTATGAGTAGGATGTTGCTTCTGTGCAACGGAGAGGTCCGACACCCTTCGCTGGTGCCGGATCATGTCAGCAAGAGGTGGATAGGGTATGTTTGATTCCAGTGCCTTGGGATACGGCTCGTCGGCAGGGGAGTTGTTATGGCCATGGTAGCCGATTATGTTCTTTCGTGATTCACGGACTGCAGGTGCTTGCGAGGCGCGTTTTGAGATCCGGTGTACGATGGGGCCGAATGCCGGTAAGCAGACGGCGAGGAGAAGACAGCCCAGCTGTAACATTCCCCAGAGCACGTACACGCTGAAAGCCGCCAGATCATCTCCGCCCACAATGCCTGTGACAAGCTCAAGCGCAGTAGAATCGGCTGGGACTCGTGTCAGTGGCATCGCCAGCTGCATAATACCAAAGAAGATGGCTACAGCCGCAAAAAGGAAGACCGCAGTAATCTTCAGAGCGCGATCGACGGGTAAATGTAGTTGCAGGAGGAAGACGATAGGAAGAATGAAGAGAGCCACGTTCACAAGGATGTTTTCAACGGAAAGAACCAGAAGGAGGCCGTCCACGTATGAGTTGTTTGCGGAAAACTGCTGGCCATCCATTTCCGGGTGTTGCAGGCGGCGAACGCCGAAAACGATCACGCTGATAATGAAGGTGAGAAACCATTGCACGGTGAATCCAGCAACAAAGGAGCATGCCAGATTGAACCCTCGGCCTGGAAAGAGGCGTCGATAGAGAAATATGGCGGAGAACTTGATGGTCGCGAGACCGATTGCCTGCATAATGTCGAAGATAAGACCGAGCTGGAACGGAATTAGCATACATAGATGCGAGTGCGAGATCTTTCAGTTACCTTTCGGCCTTGCTCTTGCCGGCTTGTGATATGATTCTGGTCAACGCCCTGTCCTAGGATTTTCTGACCGGTGCCAGTCATCACGATAGCACCACATGCGAGTGTCATCATCCAAGCGGGGATGCACAGGTAGTCATCCATCTCAAACCCCATACCTGAGCGTTTGCGTGCTACGAAGCGGCCTATCAAGGCTGCTGTGCCCACAAGGGGCATCAAGAACCCGAAGGTATAGAGGCCGCCCTCGCCGACGGAAGCCATATTGCAAAGTCATCCAGCAACCTTTGCGGGTGAGTGCGTCGATCAAAGAGAGCGCGGCGTAACGGACATCTTAAAGGCCAAGCTCTGAGCCACCGCCCGCCTCCCACCAGGATGATCGCCATGGGCCGCTACTGTGGTCAACATCCCAAACGGTGAACGCTTTGCACCAGGGTGGGGCGGCTGGCCCATGCTCGAATCGGATGCAACGACAGGATCGCGCGACGGATGGAGCAGGAATGGCGAGACCACGATGATGAAGTGGGCAGGCGTTGCAGGTGTGGTTTCGTAAAGCTCTCTCCCAGGATCCCAAGGAGCCGGTCGTGGAGGGAGGTTGGAGACAGCTCCCAAAGTGTCAGGGAGCGATCATCCGCCGGCCTAGCGCGACACCGCGTCCCCTGCAAGGCCAAGATAAGGCCATGTCGACGGTGATGCTGGGGGTAGTGGGGTGGTGTGTGGGTGGAGCGAGGGGTGGTTGAATTCTCAAACATCGGCTGTTGGAATCCAGCACCACGACATCCTCGCGGCGCCACGATGGAATCGCCGAACTTTTCTTGCCCACCGGCTGACGGACACGTGTGTCAACAGAACCGGTGCGAGCACCGCCAGGCTCGGAGGCTCCTCCGCCAGCATCGTACCCATCAGTCTCGAGTGTCTCAGGCTTTTCTTGGGATCTCACGGGGCCTAGGAGAGGCCCGTCCCGTACGATGACTGTACCGCCCGGTCCAACAATCCTCAGCAAAAGTTCAGACCAGACCACAATTGACGTATGCATGATGGAGAAACGACCGCGTTCAAGGCCTCCGAGATGACTGCTGGATCGTGGAGCATCACAATCTCTAGGAGAAGGCACTGTAGCCAATCAGCCTGCGTGCGATGAGTAGCTGTGCGTCAGAATGCAACCGCTTGGTCGGATAAGGCATCACCCGCATCGTGCCTGTCGCCCAAAGACATACCCCGGGCTTTGCCCAACTCGATCCCCGAGCTCCATTGCACCCGTGTCTCCCGAGCACGCACTCTCAAGTATCATCTCGGGCATACGAAGTGATGAGGGTACTTTGTTTTAGATGCCGTGTGCGTGCTTCTGTGGAAGCGCAAAGCGTCAGCATGGGTGGAGGCCCCGGGGGGAAAGGGGGGGTGAATCGGGGGCGGCTCATGGGGGGGCGGTGAGGGGGTTCAGCAGCAAAGCCCCGTCCCTGCGCTCCGCTGCATGAACGATGCCCTTCCTCGTTCCGTATGCGGCCCCCGCATGTTCTCCCCGGGGCAGAGGCGGTGGTGGCTTTGCTCGCATGCTGCTGGAGCCTCAGTGAGTGCCCCGGCGCTGTTCTACGCTGAACATGAACGCAAAGGGGGAGGTGTGAGTCAGCAAAGCTAGCGGTCAGCCTACATGTAGGAGCCTGCCTCACACACTTCAAGGGGCTCTCCCCCCTCGGACCCGCGCCGGCATCCCTCACGAACTCTCCCCGCCCAGCACCGCTACACGCACGAGGAGGCTGAGTCCGGCAGGATGTGACCTTAAGTGGCCGATGGAGGAGATAGTGATACACCTCGCACCTCCTCATCCTGAGGCACAAAACAAGGCGAGATGCATGCCCACGATAGTAGAAGATCGGCCCGGCGGAGCGACACGCAGAGTTCCGGAGAGGCCCTTATCCATTCGCTGGGAGCGTTGCGGATTGCGTTGGTGTGCAAGACAAATGCTCTTGAGCGCACCCTCTCGATGATGGATGATGCATGTCCGCCACGTGAGGAGGAGGCGAGTACGAGCGAAGGACAAGGTTGGTTCTAATGCAACGATGTCCGTGCAGTTATCTGACGGCCTTGTCCGGCCCGCGATGATCAACGGCATTATCGTCCATTCCGGGCGATCGCAAAACTCGACGGTGCGTCTGATTCGTTGTGGATGCATCCCATTGGGTAAGCTTGTGGTGCGGGGATGCCTGAGGTGGTCGAGCCTATGATGGTTATCGAGATCTAGATTACCAGGGAGAACGAGGCAGAAATGAAGAACAACATAACCTAATATGATCGGGGAAGAGAGGCCAGGCCAGGTGACAGTTCGGTTAGTACCGAGCGGGCAATTGTCAACGAATCGTTTAGATTGAGAGTGAAGATGAGGATGAGGGCCCTGAGGCCAATGGTATAGGGTACGTTACATGACAGTCTAGAGAGGGGGGATAAAGAACGTCAGGCAAGTGCGAGTGGTGGGAGACTGGACTGGAAGATCTCCGCCCTTAGTCACCGCTGCCGTGCCCTTCCTATCGATCCCTCGCATATCGGAACAAGAGCAGCGCCTACAACGCCAGACGTCCCAGAAAGCAAAGGGTATTACGATCTGTCCTCCACCACCGCCTGATTTTGATGGTCATCACTCGACTTCCAAGCGCCGCGCATTTTGCGGGTCCGTGGAAGGAGATGTTTCATTCAGCCCAGCACATAGGGGACAATGGCACTATTCGAAACGTTAATACACGGATGCCGAGCACGAGCATAAAGGGCTGGACGAAACGTACCCGATAGCCAACGATGCCGCTACACCAACAAGCGCCCGGGTGCGGACTTTCTGTTTGCGAACTTCTTGCTCCAGGAGCTTCGGGCGCTTCGCGACTTGAACCTCCTTGCTGACTTCGCCGTCGGAGTCCTCCACGGCGGCAGCCTTGCGCTTACCGGACTTCTTGGGCGAAGCGCCATCGATCTTGGCCGCTGCCTCGACCATCTCTTTAGCTTGCTCGATCATCTCTTCCGTTGATTCGGGCAACGGAAGATCCGGGCTGCCGTGCGGCATCTTGACTTGCACATTGGTATGCGTGGTCTCGACATCGCCCTTCACCTCGACGGCGCTCTTCACATTGACGATCACCTTCTCGCCCCCTGCTTCCGATTCGGTCACGGATTCTGTTGCCGATGCACCGGTCGTGTCCAAGGCTGCCTGTAGCGTCTCACTTGCTTGGCGCGCTGCTGCGAGATTGGCCTCTTTCACGGCCTTGGTGGTCCGCTTCTTCGGCGACTTGCCTTCTTTCTTCGAAGGCGAGCTCTTCCGACCCCGGCCTTTCTTCTCGGCTGGAGGCGCGAGCGACGCCTTCTCTGCTGCGCTAAAGACATACTTCGGTGGCGCTGTAACAGCCTTGTCATCGTTCACCGTAGAGACTGGCGCCGGGTCTAATAGCGCCAGGATCCAGGGAGTGATGCCATATTCCGCCGCGAGGTCGAGCGCTGCCGAAAATTAGTTCCCTGCTCGTTCCATCTGCCGCTTCCAGCAAACTCACCAAACTTTTCCGGAATCCACACGTTACCGGCAACCTCGTCGCGACTGGTTTCTTCGAATGACTTCAGGTGCTGGCGTTCTGCCTGCTCTTCTGATTGCTTCGCCCAGGGGAAGGATGCCTTGAACATGCCTGTCGCGCTGACAAATCCATCACTGCTCCGCCGCTGATTATCGATCGCCATTAGTCTTTCGTTCCTGTCGTGGGTGTCGTCGGTGGTTGTCCGGCATCGTCAACGTACCATCAGGAAGTAGCCCTCGGGCTTAGGATGCTTGGGGATGGGCGGGAAAAGCTCGGAGCCCTTCAGGTCCTCGGGGAGGGGAATGCGCAGATGCGCGTATTCGAACACACCCAGATTCTCCGGCTTGGTCGCATTGGAGGTGCCAACCTGCGCAGGCTTAACTTGCAAGGTCGTCGAGCCCAACCTCCGTCGCGAGGCAAGCTCGGCGTCTGTAGATTCGTTAGCGCATCATTCTTCTCCATTCCCCAAGGGTCAGTCGCGTACGGTCTGGCGTGTGTTTCGCGGCCAGGAGCGGGTTGCGCTTCTCGGGGAGTTCGCGCGAAGGTGTCATGATGATCGCAACAATGCTGCGTTTGCGCCGACGTTATCAGCCAACTCCGCACAGGACTCGATATTCAACGCGTCGGACGGCGCTGACGGGCGGAAAGTCAGATCGCGCGCGACTGTCTCGGGCGCGATGCCAGATGCGATATAAGCAGGATGAGGTTGCGAATGATGCGCATACACAGGTCAATCACCTCGACGATGGATCGACCCAACCAGAACCGGCGCGCGGTGATGAAAAGCTAGATGGGGGAGGAAAAAAGATGGGGGTCAAGCTTGAGGTCGGTCGCATAGAGAAACGACCAGGGAGGTTGGGTAGGAAGGGCGAGAGGCCAAGCGCGAGTGCGAGTGCGAGAGAGCGAGCAGCCTCTCTGCTCCGGGGTAAGAAAGCGGAGAAGGAGGGCTGGAGGAGGAGGGAGGCTGGGGGGGAGGGGGGGGAAGAATTGGTGGTGGTGGAGGTGGTCGCTGCCCAAAGAGGAGACCAGCGCACGGATGCGTGAGGCACCCTGAATGGGCTTAGGGCCGCATGTGGGCGGGATCTCCATCTCCCCGGGGCGGGAACAGCTAAAACCCGATCCGTCGAAAAAGGAAGATCTATGTATGGACGTGTGGTGGGGGGGAGCGATGGATGGGCAAGACAGTGGAACAGGGGAACAATTGCTATCTCCTCTCTCCCCGGGGGTCACCAGGGGGGGGGCCTAGATAACGCAAATAAGAGACCTGTCGATGCCGGAAGAGGCAAGAAATGTGTGGGCTTGGTTGGGCGTTGGTGACTGAGAGGCAAAAGATTCGGGACCGGAGAATCAGCATGATGTTACAAGATACATTCACTCGTAACAGGATCTTTCGGCCCATATCCTATGTTCAACCTTTTAGCTGGTTCTTTAACAGATTGCACGTGCCCAGGGACGCGTCCGATGGAGTTAAGCGAAACTCTGACAAGGAAGCTACCGGCTGCCCCGCTGCTCGACCCCACGTTGAATGTGTGGCGGAAGAGGAGATCACCCAGGCTTCAATTGTCTCTGTAGACCAGAAGCAGATCCCATATTACTAGTAACATCTTTATAACGCGTGACTGATTGTGGCAAAACATAATGGCGAGTCACGGCGGTGAAGACGAGCTGGTGGCCTCCAAGACCGAGGGGTACAAGGTGGGCGAGAAGAAGACGATTGACGAGTATGCGAAACTAGGTGCGTTTGCCATCTTGAATGTGCCTCCTCGCTTGCTTGCAGAGATCATTTGCATACTGTGCTTCATATATCCCTTTCGTGTACTTTATTCATCTACTCCCACAGTATCACTACTCTCCCACCCTATTCTCATTGTCGTTCTCTCTTACTTACGCGCCCTCAGATCAAAATGACGAGGCTCTCAACCGCTGGAAAGCCAGTCTGGGTCTTAGCACCGGCGATGCTCTACCAGTAGCACCGGGTGACAAGCGCACATGCGTGATCACCCAACTGGCGCTCGAAGTGGAAGGGCGACCGGATATCACCGTGAACCTGGAACAGCCCGGGGCTCTGGAATCGCTCAAGACCAAACCTTTTACGATCAAAGAGGGTGCGGCATTCCGTATGAAGGCGCAGTTCCGTGTGCAGCACTCGGTGCTCAGCGGTCTCAAGTACCTACAGGTGGTGAAGCGCAAGGGGATCCGCGTAGCCAAGGACGAGGAGATGCTCGTAAGTTCTTAGCGTTCTCTCGAATGGAGGGACCCACGAAGACTGATGATGTTAGGGGAGTTACGCGCCGAATACCAAAGACAAGCCGATATACGAAAAGAAATGTAGGTGAAGAGCAGCGCTAGTTATAGTGTGCTTGGGAAAACTAACCGTACATTCTAGTCCAGCAGGATGAGGCGCCTAGTGGCATGATGGCTCGCGGCAAATACGATGCGGTGTCGAAATTCGTCGACGACGACAACCACGACCACCTCAAGTTCGAGTGGGCATTTGAGATCGCCAAGGAATGGAAGTGAAGAGCGAGTAGAGCAAATGCACGCATAGCCAGACGGCCAAACAGTATTTCACGACGCAACGGATAGGAAAACAAATATGCGCTACGTAGCGGAATGTCGGATAGAGAACTCCTCTATCGAATGATGGATGTGTGTATCATGGTCTTTTGTCCTGTCGTATGAGATGGGTATTTTTGAGGCGTCAGCCATTGCCGCCAACGCATGCATGCACCGCTTGTAGACATCTCGTGTCCTTCGCTCTTATAAGAAGTACTCAACCACTACCCCTTGTCCGTCCTTTGCCTGGTTCTGCTGGGTCTGCTGCTCGACTCTATGTACATCGTTCTCAGGTGCAGCATCGAACACGTTGAAGAAACGCTCCCCGGTGTCGCTCACCTCGAGCACACTCGCCATATTGCCACACCGATAACAATAGTTAGGTGCGCTCCAGACGGTGCTGAGCCGATCATCGTACAAGATTTGATAACCTTCCTGACATAATTGATGTGCCCGTAGGATGTGAGACATCGAGTTGACCTCGAGGAACTTCTTGACCACCTGTGCACCAAAAGTGTATCCGGCGCCGCGCGGGCTCAGTGAGAACTCGTCCCGTTCGGGATCAGGGTCTGACCAAACGAGATCAGCCATCGGCCCTTCATGCGGAATCTCTCGGAAGCGGTCGATAATCTTAATCTGATCGATAGAGTGAATAGATGGAGACAGGCCGCCATGTACGCAGAATATTTGGTCATTAATCACCACGCTTAGTGTCAGAAAGTCGAACATGTCGGTGAAGTAGTGCCACACGTTCGCATTACCGTACTTGCGTGAGCATTCCGTATAGAAGCCATATGATTGTGTTACGCCACGCGACTCATGGTTGCCGCGGATCAAATGCACGCGATGGGGGTATCGTAACTTTAAACAGACAAGCAGGGAAATCGTCTCAACGCTAAAAAGGCCGCGGTCCACATAGTCTCCTGTGTAAGATATGAGTTAACCCTGGTAGTACCCATCCTCATCACGGAAGCTCACCCAGAAAGAGGTAGTTTGTGTCGGGACAAAATCCCCCGATCTTGAAGATCTCGATCATGTCGAAGAACTGTCCATGGATATCGCCAACCACTGTCACCGGTGCTGCAATATGTACGACATTGCTCTCCTGCATCAAGAGCTCCTTCGTCTTCGCACAGATCGCCTCGACCACGGACTCGGCCAGCAGCTCTTTCTTGTACAGACGCTCGATACACTCATCGAGGTCGATGCTTGCTGCAAGCCATCAGGTTTCCTGCCACTTGCTTCCAAACCACAGAAGCTTACCTGGAAGCCCGGGCATCGTCGCGAACTTCGCCCCGTCGAGGCTGGACGCGGTGAAGACTGGTACCGTTCGAATGCGCGGGATCAGAGGGTAGAGTGATGATGACGAGGATAGTCAGGTCCGGATCCGCTCATCTTCGTCTGGAGCCACCCATTCTATCGACTAAAATAGACACGCCTTCTGTGAGTCCATGTCAGGACTCTGCTTACAAAAATACGACAGTGGTACAGTCCCCCATGTTGCGGTCTCCCCTCCAGCGGCCGCAACGTTGCCCCCTCTTTCCGGTACCCAAATGGCGCTAACCCGCTCTGTCCGGCGCGGTAAGTTCCCTGGGCCGGGAAGCTCTCATAATAGCTTTTTGTCTCGCCCTGTGAAGGTAGTCGCTCCCAGCCTCCGTCCGTCGCTTGCTTGCTTGCTTGCTTCTCTGTCACCTACTTGTTTGCTTGCTCACCCCTCCTTTGCTGTGTAGCACTAGGATCAAAGATCTATATCGCTCTCTGTTGGATAGGATATCGTTGCATTGTGGCATCCTAATTGGCAACCCCGCTGATGCTTGATCCCCTTTTTTTGTTGGATTTTCTGATTGCATTCCTTTCTCCCAAGAAACGTTCCAGCAAGTTTCCCTTCTGCTCTCAATTTTTCCTATCCACAGGAAAAGGCGAAAGATCATACTTCAATAGCGGGTCTTTGTTCGAAGTTTTCATTCAGTCTAGAGTGCACGTTGTGTACGCTGACCTGCTCGAGGCTGCTGCCGCTATGGCTTGATTACTGTAGCGCCATATCGGTATCGTTATCCTAAGGGCCGATGATCGGTGGCTTCTTGCATGATGTCAGGGCCGTGGCAGCAATATCCCCCCCATGCAGGAGCATATCAGCAACCAGGAGGTTTTGGCCAGCCGCCGGTAGGATATCCTCAGCCGGGATATCATCAACCTACCGCATATGGATCGTTTGGCCATGCTAGGCCTCCATTTGGGCCATATGTCCAGCACAATCAAGCGCAGGCATCACAGCACCAGATGGATTATGCGAGCTCCCGGTACCCTCCCCAAGGCCCATACGCTTCCATTCAGCACCTTGCGTACCCAGCTCATGCTACTCCAATGTCGTCGGTCGTTACACCACAGCCTAACCCAACTCAAGATAATTGCTTCAATTGTGGTGCACCGAATCACTGGGCCCAAGACTGCCCCGAACCTAAACGTGCTGTCCCTTAGTAGGTGAAAAACAAAGTTGCTGGCACTCTCTAACCCAAGCAGTGGTCAAATACACCAAACAAATCGAGGTGTGAAGCGCTTTAAAGCAAACTATAAGCCTCCAATCGTCACCAAATATCCTGTGCCACCTCACTTTACTCACCCCCAGCAAACCTCGCCCTACACCGCACCCTCTGGATGGAACCAACCCAACCCGCCATATCCTACACCTAGTTCAACAGCTTCCTCACCTATGCGCAGCTCATGGCCTGGCCCGAACCCCCAGCAGCACTTTAACAATGCGAGGAGTGCTCAGCACAGCCCTCTTGAGGGCCGTTATGTGCAAGCTAACGAAACCATAGCAAGGCGAGCCTCTGGGCAACTGTATGACCTTCCAACACCACCAAACGGCTCGGATCACGGGCATGCGAAGGAGTTGGCATCACTTAATGGTTCCCAATCCGGCGATCAACGCAGAGACAGCATTCGCGAAGAATCTGCACCAATGAGCCGCCGCTTATCAAATGCCTCAACGGATCAATCAGTTTCCATGGAATCAGATTCCGAGGATGAGGATGAATCTGCTGGGTTGAATCTGCTTGATATTCCTGATCTCCCTGATTTGAATTGTTACGCTGGAGCCAAGCAGCCCCAACTAGTGGCGGTTCCCCTTCCTGCATTGTCAGAATCTGACGAGCTGGGCAAACTCGCGCGGCCCGAGACCGATTCCGAGAGAATCAAATCTCATTACCAACCCGACGACACCGATGCCGCATTCTTAAGGAACGTCAGAGAATACGCCGACTTTGAAAGCATGCGTGATGACCCACTTTTTCTACACATACCATCTGAGTCTCCTTCACCTGAAACTGATCTTTCGCATCCAACATCACAGCCAGATGTGCCAAGATCACCAGTGGCAACTTCGTCTACACAAAGGAATTCATCGCCAATAATACATAGGCCATCAACGCCGACGTATAGAGGAGAGGATGACGATGAGAGACCATCCAAATCATCGTTTGACCCATTTGATCCTTCGACCGGTGATCTGGATCACCTGGTTCGCAAGCACTACCCTGATGCGGTAACTGAGAGAAAGTCTGGTAAAGCTCTCCCACCACCGCCGCCGCCGCCGCCTCCGCCGCCTCCACCTCCATCAGATCCCTACTACACTCCAAGGTCATATTATGGTCCGAACATGAGCGATTCGCCTTCTGCAAGGGCTCGGCATAGCAATTTTTCGGCAAATGACTCGGAGGCCCGTACAGATAGACGCACCACACAGCAATCGCCCACTTCCAGTTCTCGGAAGAGAAGCCTCGAGGATGGGGTAACTGCGCGTCGTTCAGAGAGTGATCGTCACCGTGATGCATCGGGAACAAAACGCCGTCGCAGTAGTCAAAAAGTCGTGGACGTTCACAAGTAAGTTTTTGACACGTACGCGAATCCTCACTGACTCTGTTCAGACGTCGCTGGTGAGCTTCAAATCTGTACCGTAAGGGTTCTTTTAAAGGCTTGCAGCCGCCTCATCACCCATGTGTTTTCCTTCAATTGTCATCAGTGATATGCTTGCTTTCATTGGAACATCATCTTAGATGCATTCAGCGTGGCGTCCGGGAGGGCTTGAAAGCCGTTACAAGATTTCTACTTGAGAGAATCAAAGTCTTTGGACGTTTTCCTTTCGTTTTTGTGATACAATTAGCGACTCGCTCACTTGCTGTCTCTGCTCTGCTCTGCCGTTCGTGCAAACTGTCCTTGATTTGCTCTCGTCAAAAACATCAACGCGTCCATGTTGAGGTATAGAAGGGACAACTATCCCGACAATAACCGAACACCAAGGTAAGGCAGATGGTGATTTTACCGGAATAGTGCCATCCATCCTTGCTCCTTCTTCTTGTGAGTTCAAAGAAGCCTTTGACACATTGAATTTGGTATGTTCAATGAGGGCCATATATATATCAGTATTTTCGAAACACTAGCGGCGCGTAAAGCTTCTGGCTCTAAATCGGCCAACGCGATTCGTAGACAGGATCATGTTGGCATACTCTGAAGCATCCCAATTGATAAAGCCCTGGTCTGAATAGAGTGCGTGCTGCACATATAGATTATACCGCTGAGTCTAGCAGTATGGTCACTGGATTGAAGGTAGTATATTGATCGCCGGCAAGATCTCGTGAGTAACGGTAAACGTAGGTTCACACTATCATCCGGATGTTTCGCGTTGCTACCGCACGGTTATCAAACGAAAATCCTTTTTTACGATGCATCGCGTGCCTATCTCTTCAGTCGTTGCTATGCGACTTCATTAACAAATTGAAGAAACGGCTGGAACTGCCCATTGGAACGCAACGAGAATTATGTGGGCAACGGGAGGAGCTGTAGATTATGGGAGCTTCTAGTATTAGACAAATGCAACTCAGTTGAGATTCGTATCTTTATTCTTTATTATACACTTATGGGCGTAGCTTTAAAGGTTTGACTGTAAGGCCGTGTATGGGCCGCTGATCACGAGCTATTTCAACTTGGAATAAAATTGCGCGTGGCGGAACGTCCACCCACGGCTGAGAATAAATCAGTCCCAACTTCCACCCCAGCCTGACATCTTCTACTGACTCAACTTATGTATGTCTTGCACAAATATCAAAATGCGACCCACGCAATTTGATCACTTATAGCTGTGCTGAACAGTTTCTCACAATGTCACAACCTTCTCCTCGTAAGTCCTCATCTATTCAGCGCGGTCCCTTAGACTCATCTGTCGAATCCTGTTTCGGAGATCTCTTTTCTGCTCTGACACTCTCATGTCTGCAATGTAACTGCAATGAATGAACTAATAGATGTCTAGCTCTCACTCCATATCATCGCCGCGACACATCCGACTTCAACCGTAGCACGACGCCGCCGCCACGACTCGGCGAGCGGCCCGCGACGCGGAGAATGGACTCCACCGGGACTGCACCAGGCACGCAGCCCTTTGAGTATGTGCATTATATGGCTTCGTTGTGCAACGGCTGACAAGATCTTGAGCATCGTCGCCACATACAATGCACTACTGCGTGCTGATCCCGATCTGACGATGCCCGTCGCCGCGATTGAAGCACTGGTGGCGCTGCTGCAGGCGACACCGTCACTCACCACCATCTCCGAGACGCTGGAACTCTTACACGAGGCTGCAGAAACGCTCAAGCGGGCGGTGCCCAACCACATCTCACTGTCCGCCGGCACCGATCTCTTCACGCGCTACATCATGACCTCGCTCCGGGCCGGGGCACCATCGAATCAGGACCTGAAGCGGAGTGGAACCGCATCGCCGCCGACGACACTCATGTCGCCCACCGGCTTTGGACCGGCCGACTTCGCAGCCGTGCGGTCCCATCTGTTAGCCAATGGGCGGCTGTTCGCCACACGGGCCAAAGAAGCCCGCAAGACGATCGCACGGCACGCCGCACGCTTCGTCCGGCGCGGCACGACGGTGCTGACGAACGGCGGCTCGCGGGTCGTGGGCGCCGTGCTGCGCGAAGCGGCCGCGCCGCACGCGCGCGACGGCGGCAGCCCGCGGTTCCGCGTGATCTGGGTGACGGCGACGGCGTCGCTGGGGGGATCCAGCCATGTGACGGCCCCGCAGCGAGCCGGCAGCGCCTCTGAGGGCGCGGCCACCATTGCGGCGCTCCGCGACCTGCAGGTGCCCGTCGCCGAAGTCGCCGCGGCGGCCGTCGCGCACGTGTTGGATGCCGTAGACGTGGTGCTCGTGGGCGCCGAGGGCGTCGTGGAGACGGGCGGCGTCATCTCGCGCCTCGGCACCTACCAGCTGGCCATCCTCGCGCGGCATGCCAACAAGCCGGTCTACGTGGTGACGGAGAGCCACAAGTTCGTGCGCCGCTTCCCGCTGGGTCAGTTCGACTTGGGTGTGGAGCAGCGCGTGCTGGACTTCCGGACCACACGCGCCGAAGACGAGTTGTCGAATGATGAGACACACCTGACCGTCACCGACGGCGGTGGAGCACGACCTGCGTCCGCATCCGGACCCGACGATCTCACGCCGACGATCTCGGCCGGATTGGGGCTGGATATCAAGGGCAACGGCAGCTACTTTCACGAGCCCAAAACGACCAGTGGGACGAGCATGACCGGTAGCGGTCCGACGTCTGGAAGCGCCGCGCCGACGTCGGCGCCTCCGAAAGCGATCTGTACGGCGGCGCCGGACGCCGTAGACTACACGCCCCCCGACCTCCTCACGGCGCTCATCACCGAGGCCGGCGTGCTGACGCCGAGTGCGGTGAGCGAGGAGTTGATCAAGATCTGGTATTGAAGGGAGGCAACGACTCGAATGAGCGAGGATGAGGAAGAGAGAGCTTCAGGTTATGAAAGAATAACCGGGTGGAGAGACGAGATCGGTAGGAATGGGAAGAGAGATAGGGAGGACATGTGAGGTGGAAGGTAGTAGAGTTACTAGAGATGGTAAAGCAATGAATAAATAGAGTAGACAAGTACGTGACGGCTCACACCGCCGTACATACGGTCGTGAGAGACTATGTACCGAGCGGGTGGGATAAGACCAAAGTACCTTTGTCGTATACAAAAGGACTTGGAATTCTTAGTAGAAAAAAAAATTACTATCCTACCGAATATTCGATACTCGTATCGAATATTCAAATCTAACTTTATAGACTTTATTCGTATCTAAAATCTAATTTTTATAATATTATAATAGTAATATAATATTAATAGAAGAATAGTAATCGTCTCTCACTAATTTTATATATTAGAATCGTTTATTTTCTATTATTTAGATAAAAATCGATCGCGATTATAAAAGAGATTCTATATAATTTTTAAATAGTATATATTATTTTAATAAATCTATTAATTTATAGAATATTTTTAGAATTATTATATAGAGCGATAAAAAGATTTCGATCGATTATAAAGATAGCTAAAGATAGTCTTATAGTATATATCGATCGATATTTAACGATATATTAAAAGAAAATAAAAAATTTTCTATAGAAAGAATTTAGTATATTCGTCGATTAATCTATAATCTTTCGAACGCTATCGAAGATTCGAATTATTAGAAAGAAGATTTAATATATTAGCGATCGTCGGAATAAGAAATTATATCGATAATAGTTTATCGAATCGAATAAATTTTCGATAGAATAATTAATTTTTATAAATAAATCTTTTTTTAATAAAATTATAGAATAGCGACGATTCGTTTAAATATTAATTAATATCGAAACTCGATACTATAGATATCGAACTCGAAATCGATTATAGAGTATTTTATCGATATATATTATAGATAGATATTTATTATATATAAATATTCGATAAAACTATATTAATTCGAAAATTTTCTATAAATAGATTTTAGATAATTTATTATTATTTTATAATATATATCTAAATTCTTAAAATATTATCGTTATAGATAATATTTCGATATACTATTATAAATATATTTAAGAGATTATTTTTATTTATAGTTATTAAATTCGCTATCTATCTTTATATTTATCGAATTTTAATTTAATTAAATTTAATTTTAGTATCTTAAAAATATAGATTCGAGAATATTTCGAAAAGATCTAGATTTAAAATATATTTATAAATTTCGATATATTTTTTTTATATAATATTTTTATTAGTCGATATAATCGTTTCGTAAAAAAGTATTTTAAATATAATATAAATAAATATATATTCGAAATAAATCTATAATATTTAGAGAAATAATTAACTAATAGAGAGTTAGAGTTAAAAGAAAAATAATATATATTAATTTAAATTATTTAAATTAATTATCGAATATTCGATATTTATTATAAATATTCGATAAAAATATTAAATAATAAAAAGATTTTAATTAAACTATAATTATATAAATCTCTCTTTTTCTTTTCTTTTTTTTCTTTTCTCTAATCTATTCGACGACTATTTATTATTATCGTTATCGTTCTTATCGTTATTATCGACGACGATTTTCTCGAGAAGATCTAATTATATCTCTATTTAATAGAAATAGATATCTATCTTTATTTAAAAATAATCTAATTAATAATTTATATCTATAATTATCTCGAGTATATTATTAGAGTTATAGACAACGCGAATATCTTTAGATCTAAAAAATATTAGTATCGAATATTCGAAAATTATATCAAATATTCGATAGAATTATTTATATACTTTCGCGCGAGCGAGGATAATATTTCGTACTAATTATAATACTCGGATCGATAATCTAACTATATATACTATTAGTTTTTAAATCTTCGATACGATTCGAATATTTATTTTAATTATTAATTAGTAATAAAAGCGAAAATAGAAATAAAAACGGAAACGAAAGCGATAAAAAAAGAAAATATCGATAAGTCTATATTAGACGATTTAGACGCGTAATTATAGATATATATATTACGAAAATTATCTCGAATTATATATCTCGTATATATCTAAAATCGAAAGATAAAGAAATAAATTGACTATTCCGATACTATATATAACGCGTATCGATATAAATCTATTAATTTCTTCTTTCGCTCGTTCTAATATTATCTATTATAGCGACGATAATCGATATTCTTTTATATCTAATCGAATATAGAGAAAACTATCGATATCTATATCGATAAGATATCTTTAGTTATAGCGTCGATACTATAATTAGAATAGTCGCGATTAGCGCGATTAATACTATAACTATCGTCTCGAATCGGAGCGTTTTTATCGATATTAGCGTCGATAGAGAGATTATTAACTAACTATATAAAAATTAATATTAATCTTAAAACGAAAAAAAACGATAAAAAATAATAGAAAATAAATATAGAAAACGAATTCGAATATTCGATATATCTATCGAATATTCGAATTTATTAAAGATCGATATAGATAGATAGAGCTAAGATCGGAACGAACGAAGCTCAATATATAGTCGAATCGAAGAAAATAAAAAAAGAAATTTCGAACGGAAATTCAAAGCTTAGTAATTAATTTATATAGCGAGTTATAGTAATTCGAATCTCGATTTAATATCTATAATAACGAAATTCTCTCGTATAATCTTTAATTTATAATACTATAGATTCGGATAGATTTAATTATCGTTCGAGCGAGCTAAACGTCGTTCGAGAAATTCTAATCGATCTCGAATCTCGTATAATCGAGCGAAGAAACTCGAATCCGTTCGAACTATCTAAAATTATTAAAATAGACGCGTCGAGCGCGTCTCGAATATAATCGAATAAAATCGAATATATCTCGAGCGAATTCGAATCTACTCGAATCTCGAAAAATCGATCGAACGAGATCGAATCTATTCGAAATCGTTCGAGCTATATAAAATCGCTCTAAATAGTATATAAAACGTATCTCGAATAGAGCCGAACGTATCTCGAACGAATTCGAATCTATTCGAATTTCGATAAATCGCTTAAACGAGTTCGAATCTATTTAAATCTCGAATTATTATTCGAATATATTCGAATAAAATTCGATTTTTATATATTAATTATTTTTTATCTCTAGAGAAGATCGCTATATTTATAAGAGTAAACTATAGTATTCTTACGTCGTATAATATCGCGAATATAGACGCGATAAGAACGCGATCGAATTTTATAATAGTTCGAACGAAATATCGAATTATCTCTCGAATAAAACTCTAAATTTTTAATCGAACGGAATTCCGAATAATCGATCGAGAGAAATATCGAACGAAATTATATTTATTAAATAACTCTAATATCGGAGAGTAAAGATTAAAACGAATAAATTTAGTAATAAGAAAAATAATCTAAACTATCGAACGAAATCGAAACGATAAATTCTCGATAGCTTAAGCGTCGATAGATACTTAAAATCTAAAAGACGAAATTAGATAAATTTAATACTAAATTAACGTATCTTCGTATAATCTAAAAGAAAAACCGCTAAAATAAAATAATTAAATAAAATCGAAATAAGATCGAATAAATAAAACGTAAAATAGAATAACTATAACGAAAATCCGCGAAATCGAATCTATATCGTCTATATTCTTAGACGCTCGATCGAGCGTTCGAGAACGAGATCGAATCTACTAGACGAAAACGATACTCTCTATTTAAAAAGAGAATTAAATCTAAATAGTTTCTCGAATACGAATTAAAAAAGAGATTTAAAAAGAAAATAAAACTCTATATATTTCTCTCGATATATCGATTTAATTACGATATATTCTTCGATTATTTCGACTCGAATTTCGCTCTTATTAGCTAATATATAGTCCGTTTATAAGAGATAATATTTAAAGACTAGAATTTATTTAGATTAAATACTCTATAAAAAAATATAATATTCGAAAGATTCGAGAAGATACTAAAGAAGAATTACGACTCGTAAAGAGATTATAAATAAAATTATCTAAATAAATTTTACGAGATAAAATAATTTATATATTAAAAAATCGAGTAATACTATCGATATTTTATAAAATTATATCGATCTTTACTCTCCGAATATTAATAATATATCGATATTCGGATCCGTTTTCGTACCGAACTATAATCGAAGTACGAAAAAAAGATAATTCGATCGAAAGAATACTAAAGAAATTAATATCTCGAATTCTTCGATATCGCTATAAAACTCGATAGTTTTTCGAATCTAAGAGAGTATATCGATACGAATACGAGAAATTAACGAAATTACTATATTAAGACTATAATATTATAAACGAATCGCTCTCTATATTTCTTAAATCGCGATCGTAGAGAAAATTAAGAACTAAAAGATAGTAATAATCCGAATTAAATATCGCGATATCGCGAGAACGCTATATTACGTCGCTCTCTATTATAGATATACTAAAATCGCTAGCGGAGAGAAAACTAATTAGTAGCGAGCTTCTCGAACCGAACGGAGATTAGAAATCTACGCTTATTAGACTCGAATATATTAGAGTTCGTAATAAACGGCAAAAAGCGGATCCGAACGATAGCGAACGTCTATATAAAATATACTAAATTAAAATATTAGATAGCCGAATATAGAAATAGATAGTCGAATACTCTAAAATTCGAAAGATAATTTCTATTCGAATAGAGTCTAAGTATCTTTTCGAATCTTAAATCGCGAGAGTCCGAACGTAAATAACTAATTAAATATATTATAATAAATTTATTTTTCGTATTAGAAATATATTAATAACGAATAAGAATTCTTCGAACGCGAAAATCGAGTATTTCGACGAATTAAAACGAGAAATTTATATATCTCGAAAATAGTATAACTATCGACTCGAATAGTATAAATATCTCTATAATCGAATATCTCGATCTTAAATAATATTATATATCGTTTATAGCGTAAAATTAGAATATCGATATATCTATTTATAGATTTATAGAGACTATAATAGAGATAGTAAATAGCGCGAGGAGTTTTCGAACGTTTAAATATATTTTTCTTCTTATATCGGATTACCGAATATAGTATCTCTTTACGCTCGATTTTCCGTTCGATACGTAAATAAATTCGTATAGAGCGAAAAATATAATCTTTTTCTAGACTAAAAAAAAAAAGACTAAATATATAATAATTTTAATATAGAATCGATATCTTAGCTTAATTCTTAATAATCTAATTTTAATCGTAATCGAGAACTATATAGATTCGCGGACGCTCGTCGAACTAATAGAGAGCGCGATTTAGCTCTCTTTATTTTCCGTTATAGAGAAAAACGAGAAAAAGATCGATTCGAATATCTCTTAAAAATATTCGGATTTCGCGAACGTATTCGAAAATCCGAAAACGAAGAATCTATCGAATTAAATTTCGTTCGATTACGCGATTAAACTCGAAAAAAATAAATTATTACTATTTAAGAGAATATTTTCGATAGTTCCGTTTAAGTAAGATATTTTAAGAAATCTTTTATATATCTCGATCGAGATAGATAAGATCCGACGCTCGATATTCTTTATCGTCTCGTCTATTATATTTATACCGAAAGCGAATAGATCTCTATATCTTATAGTCGACTATCGCGAATTAAACGATCTTACGCTTAAAAATCGCTATCTTTTATTTTTAATATCGAATATTTTTAATCGACTAAAGAGAGTAATAGTTTTTATAAAGCTCGATTATATAAACGCGTATAATAGTATTCGAATTAAAGAAGATAACGAATAGAAAATAGCGTTTCGAATTAAATTCGGTCTATTCGAATATCTAATTATATCGTTCGAATTAATTAATATTTTTATTATCTTTTAAATATATATAAATAACGCGTTCCGAGAATATCTCGATATTATATATATTATATATCTTAACGATATTCTTATATATA
The DNA here is from genome assembly GCA_027478595.1 of Erythroxylum anguifugum. Lineage (NCBI taxonomy): Eukaryota > Viridiplantae > Streptophyta > Magnoliopsida > Malpighiales > Erythroxylaceae > Erythroxylum > Erythroxylum anguifugum. The sequence continues at coordinate 47,271 of JANIPN010079388.1, forward strand.
GTAAAGATAAGATCGATTATATCGAATATATTCGAGTCGTACTAGAATCGATTCGAAAAGTCGAATTATATCTTAAAGCTAATAAATATAAATTCGATATAATCGAAATTATATTCTTAGAATATATAATTAGTATCGAGAATATCTTAATAGATCTCTTAAGAATTCGAACTATATAAGAATAGTCCGAACTATAGTCGATTAAAGAATTATAAAGATTTCTTAGATTCTCGAATTATTTCTATCGTTTTATTCGAAATTACTCGAAATACGTAATTTTATTACTAAGATTACTAAAGAGAAATCTCGAAATAATAAAATATAGAAAATAGAAAAAGATTAAGATATATTTAATTCTCTCGAACGAATAAATAAAATAGAAATCTCTATTTCTTAACGAATAGACGAAGAAAGCGTTCGAAGAATTTAAGCGAGTATTCTCGAATTTATCTTTATTACGCTATTTCGATAAAATAAAACTAATACGCGTCGAAACGGACGCGTTTTAATATATTCTAGATAGTATTCTAATATAATCGTTCGAAATAAATAACTAAATATACTAACTATTAATAGCGTATTATAGTCGAAAGCTAATCGATACCGAAATCTATTATATTATAGAAAAGTAAGAGTTATTAACTATAGTCGATTCTCTAAATCACTAAAGATACTATTATAAAGATATAAGATACTCTATTATCGTTATTATCGATTATACGAATCTAATCTAATTCGTAATTATTTAAACGCTAATAAGAAAATAATTTAAATAGACGAAATATCTCTTCGAATACTATATTTAAATAGTTTATAGAGAGAATTCGAAAAATCTAATAAATAATCTATCGAGACGCTCCGATTATAAACTCTCGAAAGAGATTTCTATAATAGTAATTACGAAAATCGTTCGAGATTATTTCCGAACGATAAATAGATTTAAAAGCTTCGACGAAAAAACTATCTAAATTTCGATCTTTCTCGTTATAGTAGATATAAATATCTAAATAAGACGCTCGAATCGTCTTATAAATTAGAGAGATAATTAATTAAAGCGAATTAATTATACTAAAGTGTCTATAGATACTTTTAAAATAGAAAAAATATTAAATAGTATATTTCTCTCCGATAATAATAAATTAAAGAAAGATTTAATTAAGATAGATATCGTTAATATATTTAAAGCGCTTCGAATCGTATCTATTCGAATTCTAATAGATCTCGAATTAACAATATATACGAGTATAGATTCGATAATATTTATTCGAACTATTATCGAACTATAGAAAAGAGATCCGCTAACTCGAGTAATTCGACGAAGATTAGCTATCTTCGAGAATAATCGAAATTTAATTAAAAAGATAAGCGTAGATCTCGTACGCTCGCTCTAGAGAGAAATCTCTATATCTATAGAGATATTATCGATTCGAAATAGTTCGAACTATACTATAGAATAGATAATCGAAGAGTGAATTTCTTCGAGAATCCCCTCTCGAAAAAACTCGTCGATCGAACGAGATTCGAGCGAGACCGAATAGTCAAAATAGAATCTATAGATAAAATTATTATAATAGATATTTAATAAGAAAATACTATATTTTCTAAAGAAATTATATATATCGATCGATTATTAGCTAAAATAAATAATTCTTAGATAGTATTACGACTATCTAATAGCGAGCTATTAAAGAAAATATCGTATAACGCGTATATTTCGAACGTTATTTAACTAACTCGGGATAATCCGAGCGATTCGAATATATTATTACTAATATATCGAGTATTAGAAAATAAAACTAAATCGATATAAATTCTTCGAACTACTCTATTTAATCGAGTAGCTCTCGAAATCTTAGAAGATAATTATTATAGATTTTATTATTAATCTTTCGAGTAGCTCGATCTATACCGATAGCGTCTAAAATATAATTCTAATTATCGTAAATAAATTTACGAAAATAGTATACTATATCTTAATACGAAGAGATCTAAATATAGACGATCTTATCGAGATCTTTATACGAGAGATCGTTTAACTCTATAGTATTCTATCGAATATTATTATAGATAGAGATAAGCTATTCCGCTCGATAGAATAAAAAGAATAATTTATATATATAAATATTCGAGATAATCTTATAATAGTATTTTATTTTTAAGCGAATAGATAGATCGAACGTTAAAATTAGATAATCGAGATCTATCTTCGAATCTTTATAAATAAATAGTAGAACGATTAGACGAAACTCTTACTATACGCGAAATTCGCGTATAATAATAGCTCGTACTCGATAATAGATCGAATATCTTTCGAAATAAATTAGAAATAGCGATCGTAATATAGATTAAATATAATAATCGCTCGATTCGACCGACGATTTTCTCGAACTAAAGAATAGAAACTATCGGAGCGAGCGTATTAGCGATATTAGTCGATTTTAAAATATATAAACGAGAGACTCTATAAGACGAACGAATAATACGCGAAATACTATAATAATCGTCGAAAGAAATTTAAACTTAAAATAGATAACGAGATTCTATTAAATAAAAAAAACGTTATCGTCGATAAAACTATAAAAAAACTTTACTAAAAGAAACTCGAATCGTTTAAGATTCTCGAAAGACTCTTAGATAGCTTAATTTATTATCTCGATCTTTTCGAGAGAAGATATATCTATAATATCTTTAATATAGTTCTACTCGAATTATTTCGAGTAGATAGAATAGTATCTATCGTCGTTCGATAAAATAATCTCGTTAATAATCGAAAAGATAAATAAAAGATCGAATATATCGAAAATAGTCGGATTCGAAATTAAATATTTAAATATTTTATAAAATAGAAAGATTACGAAAAAATAAATTAGAAACTAGTCGAGAATCTAACGTATATAAGAGTAAAAATTCGAGCGTTCTATATAGAGTATTTAAGAAAATCGAAACTAGAGAAGCGAGAAACTATTATAATATAGAGAGCGGAGATCTCCGAATTAGCCTTTCGTCGCTAAAAGCGAGCTCGAATATATAAATAACGTACTATAAAGAGAATTTTTAATTAGAGAAAATATTTAATAAATTAAATAATAAAAGAATACTTTCGATCTCCGAATTAACTAATCTAGTCTCTTTATTTCGATCTAGCTCGATCGACGAATCTATAGTTACTTTTTTTTTCTCTCGAATATCGAAAATAGCTAGAGATACTCGATCGAATATCTAGAAGCTCCGATACTAAAATAACGAGTAACTCGAGTAAAAAACTAAATTTACTATTCGAGATTATACTCTATACGAACGATTTATAGATTTATCGTATTCTAAATAGTACTAACTATATATATTTTATCGAGAATTTAATTAAACGAATCGAAACTATTCGAAAATAATTAGATATAAAAACGCTCGAAAGAGACTAAAGAACGCTTAAAAATAGAATTCGATATTTATATAGAAATTAAAATATATAGAACGATCGACTCTCTATCGTTCTTAAACTCGAATCTTACGATATTATTATTTTCTTTAATAACTCTAAATAAATTCGATTCGCTAGCGCTAATTCGAGATAATATTAATATTAAAATAGAGAGCTTAACGATCTCGAATTATTTATTATTTATTTATCTTATCTATATTCTCGCTATTCGATTCGCTCTTCGACTCGCTATTACTATTAATTATAATCGATTTAATCGTAGAAATAATAATATTAGATATACTCGATAATTCGGACTCTTAGAACTCTATTACCGTCGATATAATTCTCTATATATTCGAATTCGCTAATATAATAAAGCTCGAATAGATACTATTTAGATTTATATTTATATAAAGCTAGAAATAGTACTCGAACTAATTCCGAATATATAAATATCTTATCTTTTCGATTAAATTCGTTAATTCGTCGATCGTCTTTAAATTTATAATATATTTCTATATCTATATTAGAGTTAGAATTATCGTTCGATCGCTAATATCGAACTCTCGAGTGTTAACGCTCTCGATCTTAATAGATTTCTCTCTCTCTTCGATCGATATCGCTAATTCGACTCGCTATTTTTTATATTTAATCGATATCGAAATCGTAATATTTTATAATATTAGAGTATTCTCTTTAATTTTCGCTAATATCTCGAGTATCTTCTCTTAAATAATTTTCGTTTTAGCTAATTTCTTAATAATAGATATTTTAATATATTTCTCGATTTTTTTTTCGATCTCGATATATCTCTCGTCGAATATAGATATCTTTATATATTTCTCGATTGTTTTCTCGATCTCGATATATTATTTATCGAACGCGAACGGAATTTTAATTTTCTTCGAATTCTCGCTAATAATCGCGAGTAATTTTATTATCTATTCGATTTTCGCTTTCGTCTCGATTTTATAGATCGTCGCTCGGATATAAATATAACGCTATATATAGATTATAGTCTAAATAGCTATATATTCGAGCCGATATCTTTAATTCTAAAACTCTATATACTCGATTTCTTTCTTATCGATTCGCTATTCGATTAGCGATTACGCGAAATAGATTATTTTATTCGAATTCGCGATTATCTTCTTATACTCGATCTTCTCCGCTATAATACTAATTTCGATTATAAACGCGAAAACGAGTATAGAATCTCCGATAGCGATACTACTTTTCTCGATTTACTCTATCTCGACTCTTTTCTTAGCTTATTCGCGAATTTTAATTCTTATTTTCGCGTCGACTTTACTCTACGCGATCTTACTCTTTTTTTTCGTCGGAGATATAATCTCGATCTTCTTATTCGCTATAGTCTCGATCTTTATTTTCGACTCTATTTCGATTTAGATTTTCGTAATAGATTCGATTTTCGCTTTCTTATTTAATTAAATCTCGAGCGTACGATTTATCTCGATAACGAACTTCTTTTCGATCTTATTTTTATTTATAGTATACGCGACGAATAGAGCGATTATTTATTTCAAATAATCTATCTTTTAAATCTCTAATTATTTCTCGTATTCGATCGATAGTTTCGCGATTCGCGTCGTATTCGGATTCTCTATTTTCTATTTCGATTTCTCGATTTTCTCGATTTTCTTACGCTCGAGAATCTCGATCGAGACGATATATTTCTTCTTCTTTTTTTTCGAAATATTAAAGATCGAATTAGTACTCTAAGAAATTAGCTCGAACGGAAATCTTTTTACGATTTAGAACTAGAAATCTTAACGACGAAAAACTTCTTCGATTTAATATCGAAAAATTAGCTCGAATATAGATTCGAATATAATATACTCACTTCGATATTTTCGACGACTCGATATTCTCGATCGAAATCTTATTATTAAAGATAGTAATCGCTCTATAGCTAAAATTAGTCTCCGAATTATATTACTAAATTAAGCTATTTACTCTTTACTCGAGCGGAGAGATCGCTTTTTCGAATAATTAATATTTTTATCGCCGAAAAAAATAAATTTCTTCTCGATCTTATTTCGAACTAAGATTAAATAAATATATAATATCGAGATTTACTCGATTTATTTATATTTCGGACTCTATTTACTCTCGGAAATACTTTTAATATCTCTAGTTAAAATAATTAATCTCGAGTCGAGATTTTACTCGAGTAAATAAAAAGAAAATTTATTTCGAACTTTCGTTCTTTATATATTTCGAATTTCTATAATCTTTCGTAATATAACGAAGATAGTTAATTAAACTAGACGCGTAATAATAGATCGATTTATTTAGTCGAATATACTCTATATAACGATAAGAATTCGATAACTCTTTATCGATCTAGATCTAGAAATATCGAGTATATTAGATATATTTCGTTTCGTTCTCGAGCTATTTCGAAATATTAGCTATCGAATATAGATTAGATAATCGAATAGCTTTAGACTATAAAATATTAGTAAAAATATAAATAAATTAGAAAAAGCGACTCGAGTCCGAAGCGACTAAAATCGAATCTCTCTAAATTAATCTTAATTCGAAGAATATAGAAAATCGATATTTATCGATAATAAAGATATTTAATAAAATTAAAAAATAAAAATAATAAATAAAAGATAAATTTATAAGAAAGAAAAGAAAAGAAGAACGAAAAAAATATAATTTATATATATAGAAAATACGATAATCGGAAATTTACTATTATCGTCACTAAATAAAGAAAAATAAAAGAGTTATTTATATCTTATATCGAATAATAAAAATAGTAATAAAATATAATAATAACTATTCGAAACGAATCTAAAAATAATAATATAAGCTCGAGAAATAAATTAAACTAAAATTCGTATCCTAAATCGAATAGTAATAAATCGTAAAGAGCGAAAATAGTTATAATAAATTAACGTCGATATCTAAAAATAAAAATTAGCTACCGAATTAGCTATAATATTTAATAAATAATAAAAATATCGCTCGAGAGCTAACGAGCGTAATTATAAATTACAAAAATATATTTCGAATAATCTCTCTAATCGATATAGTATAATAATATTAGTACTAAACGCTCCGTTCTCGATAATCGACTCGAAAAAACGCTATAAATAGCGTTATTTAGAGAAAAAAATCTAAATTATAAATTAGAGAGCTAAAATTATAGTTCGACTCGATTAAAAAAAAGAAACGCGATAAAATTCTAAAAGAAAATATTCGAAGAATATTTAAAATATAAAGAAGATAATCTAAATAGCGCGATTAAGCGATAAATATATATAACGATTAGCGAAGAGAGTAGCGATCGCTCGAAAAGCGTTCGAACGATTAAAGATAGAACGCCGAACGATACTCGAAATAAATAATTTAAATCTTATTTACGTCTAAATATCTCGAGTTCTCTATTAAAGATCTATTATTAATAATAATTCGTACTAAATAACGATCGAACTAATCGAATCGTAAAAAGAGACTATATCGAAATACTCAAATATCACTCGAAACGATTCAAATTTTACTCTATATTTCGATCTTTCGATTCGTCTATTAAAGATCTATTATTAATAATAGTCCGTATTAAATAAATAATCGAATCGATCGAACGATTAATAAATCGATATCGCCGCTCTCTATATAAATCGTCGATATTAGAAATCGACCGAATTTCTTATTTATAAATTACTATTTTAGCGTCTCGTTCGTAAAATTATTTAGAACTTTAGAAGCGATTATCGCTTCTAAAGCTCTATTATCGAATAAGAGTTTTCGTCGAGATCTATCTAATCTCGCGCTTCGAGAATATTAATCTATATACTATCTAAATTAAATTTCGAAAGAATATAGACTATTATTTAATCGAGAATATCGACTAAAAAATTATATTTTAATAATCTCTATAAAAAGCTTAAGATTTAGTAAAATAATTTTAAAAATAGCGATAAATTAATAAATTTAAGATTTAATAAAGTAATTCTAAAAATAGCGATAGATTAGTAAACTCAAGATTTAATAAAGTAACTCTAAAAATAATAATAAATTAATAAACTCGAGATTTAATAAAATAATCTCGAGAATAGCGACGAATTAATATCCGACTATAAATAAATAGACTCGAGAATTAGTAACTATAGTAATAGAAATTTCTTTTATTAAAGAGTTCGAAAATTAGTAATTATAGTAATAGAAATATTTTCTACTAAAGAGCTCGAGATTTAGCTTTATATAATAAAGAAAATTCTCGCGTCGACGCGCGATAAAATATTTAAAGAATTAATAGCTATAATAATAGAAGCTCTTTCTATTAAAGAGCTTAAAATCTAGCTTCGTATAATAAAGAAAATCTCCGCGCTAATACGCGACGAAATATTCGAAAGAATATAAATTATTAAAATATTAGTCGAGATAGTATTTCTAATTCTCGAGAATTTCTTCGAACCGAATATAAACGGAATCGATCTCGGAATAATATCTCTTAAATATCGCGAACGATATCTATTAGAAAGAGAGATACTATATTAGAGATCGATATAAATAGATAGAGTTAAAATCGAAATAAATAAAGCTCGATATATAATCGAATCGAAAAAAATAAAAAGAGAAATTTCGAACGGAAATTCGAAATTTAGCGATTAATTTATATAGCGAGCTATAGTAATTCGAATCTCGATCTAATATCTATAATAGCGAAACTCTCTCGTATAATCTCCGATCTATAATATTATAGATTCGAATAGACTCGACTATCGTTCGAGCGAGTCGAATATCGTTCGAGAAATTCTAATCGATCTCAAATCTCGCGTAATCGAGCGAAGAAACTCGAATTCGTTCGAACTATCTAAAATTACTAAAGTAGACGCGTCGAGCGCGTCTTAAACGCGATCGAACGAGATCGAATATATCTCGAGCGAGTTCGAATCTATTCGAATTCCGAAGAGTCGATCGAACGAGATCGAATCTATTCGAAATCGTTCGAGCTATATAGAGTCGCTCTAAATAGTATATAGAACGCGTCTCGAATAGAGCCGAACGTATCTCGAACGAGTTCGAATCTATTCAAACTCCGATAAATCGCTCGAACGAGTTCGAATCTATTCGAGTCTCGAATTATCGTTCGAATATACTCGAATAGAATTTAGTTCTTATAGAATTTTAAAAATAAATAAAGAATATAAAAAAAAGAGAATTATTTACTATAAATAATATTATACTATTAATTAGTATTTAATAGTATATTCTAAAGAGAAAAAAAAAAAAAAAGAAAAAGAAGAAATAAAGAAGATCGAATATATAGCTTTTTAATAATACTATAATATTATTATTTAATAATAGTAATAATAGTAATAATAAAAAGCTATTTATTATTATATTTTTACTATCGTATAATAATCTAGATTCGATAGAAATAGTACTATCGATAATAGTTTTAGTAATATTATATATTAAATAAAACGCGAAATCCGAAAAGATCGTATCCGATCGAGATTAAAAAAATTCTATTAAATATTCGACTAAAATATCGAATATTTAATAGAATTATATAGATAAATATTCGACGATCTAATCGAATATTCGATAGAATTATATATATTAGAGTAATATTAATTTATATAATTAATTAATATTTTAAATTATATTTTAAAATAATAATTATATTATATATAAAATATATATATATAAATTAGCTATTATTTAGATTTTAAAATACTAATATCTCTCTCTATATAGATTTAAATATTTATAGATCTAATCTAAAGACGCGCGCTATATTATCGAATATATTAAGATCTAATATATATCTATAGATCGATAATATTATATTAGATATAGTCTTAAAATCGTCTAAAATCTATATCTATTAGTATATAATACGATATATTTTCTAAACTCTTTCTATAATCTCGCGATAACGATTTATTAATTTTTAATAGAAAAACTATTCGATAATATCGTCTTTCTATTCTATATCTCTAATTAAATTAGATTATTCGTTTTATAATAACTAAATATATACTCTCGATCGAGAAAAAAATTTAGTATCTATTCTTAGCGAAGATATATAATACGTCGAATATTCGAATAGATTTATCGAATATTTAAGATATTTATTCTATCTTAAATAAATCGAAGACACTATTTAATATATAGATTATAAATATTTAGATATAATATAATTTATATAATTATATAATAACTATCGAATAGAAGAATAAATCGAGATAATATATTCTAATTCTATTAATTTATATATTTAGATATATACTCTATTATATTAAATTCGAACTACTATTTATATATATCTATTATTCTAATTAATATATCTTATATTATCGCTTATTTTATCTTTATTTTCTTTTATTATATATAGAATATAGATCTTTTCGATATATTCGATATAAAACTCTATTTCTAAAATTAAATATTATATAATATCTTTAAAGAATATTCGACTAATATTTTTTTATAGTTTTCTACTATTTATTTAATCTATATTTTTATATATATAGAGTCTATAGAGTAATAGACGCTTTTCTTACTCTTTTTAAAATAGAAATAATCGAAATTTTAATATATTTTATCGAAATATTATTATTTTAGAATAAATTATTTCTTATACTCTATAGATATTTTAAATACTATAACTCTCTAATAAATTTTATTAAGAAAATAATCTATTTTTATAGTATACTTTCGATAAAATAAAGAGAATAATATCGCTAAATTTAATAATATAATTTTATATAAACGCTTCTATATCGATTATCGAATATTCGATCTCGAATCTCGAATATTCGATATTAATTCTTTAATATTCGATATATTAATAATTATATCGATATTAATTATTATATATATAGAAAATTATCTTTTATCTTTAAATAATATAATTAATAATAATTTTTATTATTCGAATATTAAAAAATTCTATAGAGTCTATAGATAATTCTTAAATCTCGATCGAAATATTTTAATATATATAATCTATTTTATAATCTCGTATATATATCGATTAGATATATCTATATTAAATCTATATATAATCTTTTCGATATTCTTTTTAATTTTTAATAATTCGAGTTTCTCGAACGATTTCGACGAATATATCTCTATATATAATAATTTTATTTTATATTATATAATTAATTTTAATTTAATTATAGAATATATAATACTATCGAATATATTTATATATTTTTAATTAAATTTCGAAAATTCTAAAATAGTTATTCGAAAAATACTCGAAATTAATTTTAAGATATTTTAAATATTCGATATTTTATTTCGAATATTCGAAATCGCTAATATAATCGAAAAAATTAATTTCGATTACTAATTTATTATAATAAATAAAATTTTTCGTTATATAATCTTATTTAATTTATTCGTATTATTATTAGCGTAATTATCGAATCGATCTATTTTCGTAATTTCTTTTAATTACTTTTACTCTTTATTTATATATTTTTATAATATATCTAACTCTTTTCTTTTAGATTTCGATTTTAATCGAGATCTCTATTTATAATTACTTTCTTTCTTTTTATCGTTTCTATCTAATCTAATTTTTTTTAGTATCGTATAACGCGACGATATCTTTTTTCGATTCGATACTCGCGACGAAGAGAGCTCGACTAACTTTTAAAATTTTCGCTTCTAGTTACGGCGAGTGAAGAATATTATCGATAACTATATTTATAATAACGAGAACTAGATATATACTTATTTATAAGCTTTAATAGTTTCGATTAATAGCTAGATATACTATTTCGAATATTCGATAACTATATCGAATATTCGTAATTAAGAGGGCGGAGATAATAGAGTAGCAATTTTTTTTTCTATTAAGAATTCTAAATTCTTTTGTATACGATAACTCTACACATACTGGAATTATTGAGAGGTATCTTTCACTGAGTAAGCATAAACAAGGATTTATAGAAATTGAGGAGTCGATTTCATGCCACATTCTATGTACGCGCGAAAAGCGAACGCTGGTCCACTTCGCCTTCATCATACTAGTCCATACACACACATCGGAGTAATCATTCCGTAATTTCCCATTGCTTGAATTCATCCCGGCGGCGGCCAGACGCTTGAAAGCCCAAACCGCGCAAAGAATCAAATCCGCCAGAAAAACCAGTCCCGAGAACCCCGTGTCACTGATTCCATCCCATAGTATAGATAAGACACCATTCCCAATCGCCGTGTGAGTGATATGTATATCTGGTTTCGTGGTACATGGTCCCATAGTTGTTCATCCGCTGGTTCCTCCCTTGAATGCTTCCACAAAAGAAAAAGTCAAATAGTTAACACCATCTTTCCAGTGCACACCACCCGCTGAACACATTAAGCCGTGATATAAATGTTCCTGATAAAGTTCCAGATCGCTTGCAAATGCCGTGATGAGGTGAATATGTTTTGGTATGAAACGCCGCAAATAAACATGACGAATTAAGTTTAACTCCAGTCCAAACGCTGCCAAATTTCGCGTAAGATGTTTCCGTAGCTTGGGTATAGAAGCTTTCTATATTTAGTATAGGTGGCCGAGTCGCAAATTTCGAATAGGTTATTGACATTGAAGAAGTTGGTTTCCCCTCCGTATAAGGTCTATACTTTTGGATCGTGGTAGATGCAACCAGTTCTAGGGGAGGTGAAGCTGGTTGATCGTTGTCGGGGAAAAAGGTTTGTACAATCAAACAAATATCCCACATCGTGCCGTTATCGGAACAGGACTGACGATGGATGAGACGAATTAGAGAAGCGCCCGGCCGAGGGCTAATACACAAGCAGCAAATCCATCTCGCACAAAACTTCACAGAAGCTTGAGCAAGGAGACTCGTCATAATTTGAGGGCGCACCTCACATGATGGACCTACCCCATCACCAGCGACGGGAGTAGGTCTGCTGCTGCATGCGGCCGGGGGACACCGAGTTCGGCGGGGATGCGACGCGCATCCCCGTGCTCGGATTGACGATCGGAATGGCCTTGTGGGACCGGACGGCGGAGGGTTGATGAAGCTTCAGCGAACCCGTCGAGAAGGCTGGCGGTGGCGCGGACACAGCCGGTGCAGGTTGGAAGGCCGGTGCGAGGGAAAACGGAGGAGAGACTTGCAACGAGGGGTGGGCCTGTTGCTGCAAAGGAGAAGATGAGGGTGATCCGGAAGCGAGCGATGACCGATCGGATGCCGACGAGCTGACGGATGTGAGATCATCCTCAGTTAACAGACCCGGACAGAACTCGAGGTCATCATCCAGCTCGAAGCCTTTGCAGGACTCGAAGCGAGCCCGATACGCCGCCAGAATGGGAGCGTCGGCCAGTTCCTTCATGCTGCGCACACCACGGAAGGGACGGTGCGCATTCTGCGCCTGACCCAGACGAGGTCCACGCCGGGAACGGCCGCCGTGGTGGTTACCATGGGGCGCATGGTTGTGGTGTTGTTGTTGTTGCTGCTGCTGCGGGAGGCCGTAGTAGTATGCCATGATGCTGTGTATAGGGAGATGGTGAGGAGGTTAAGCCAGTATCGACCGTGAGAGCATCTATCGAGCAATAATTATACCAGGCGACTGGGCGCAATGGTGGACCGAGCAGGATGCGAAAAGACAAAGCGTCGAGTGATTGGTGGGAGAACGACTTGTCAAGGGGTGGTACTGGACGGATGCGGCAGGCGGAGTCGAGTACAAAGCGAAGATTATCCGACACGGAGAAAAGAAGAAGATGGTCGTAGTCGGAAAGAGATGAGCTGAAGAAGAGAAGGGGAGATTGATTGATTGAGGAGAGCGCTGGTCGTTGCGGTGCGATATGTTGAATGGCGGGAGGAAGAGGAGGACGAGGGAAGAGTGTAGTGAGGGGAGAAAGAGGTCGGTGGAGCGACAGACGATAATATTTGGTTGGGGAGGATGGGAAGGGGGGGAGGGCTGGGAGGGAAGGGGCAGGCAGAGACGAGACAAGCACTACTGCGCAGAGCTGGGAACTGGCGTGGAGAGTGTCGATGGAAAAGGGAAGAAGGGAAGGGGAGGTTGGTGGTGTGTGTGAAGGGCAGGGGAGAGAAGGGTGGGTGTGTGTGAGAGTGTGTGGATGGGTGGATTATCCGGTGGGTGGTGGATGGAGGGTGGGTGGGGAGGAGGAGGAAGGAGGAGGAGGGTACTGTAGGCAACGGAGGGAGAGAGAGAAGACGCAGGAGGGAGAGAGAGCATGGACGCCCCTGCTGTAGCCGATGTGGGAACCGTTCGTGTGCGTACTGGAGGGGGGTGGGCGATATCGCTGGACAGGAGGTAGCGTTAGGGGCAGTGTGGGTGCTAGTCGCCCTGCGAAGAGCGACGACCCGCGAGACAGAGAGGCGCAGGGCGCCCAGGGACAGCGGAGGAGCCCAATGGAGACTAGGTGGTGTCGCAGCAGCCCAGCGGCATATCGTCCGTCGAGCAAGGGCCAGCAGAAGGAGGGCCAGCGGTGGATCCGGGCGACGCTCGAGCGTATAGGGCGACGCTGTGGCGTGCTGGAGGGGAGTGGGCCCGCGTCATGCCGCATTCACCGCCAAGGGATGGGAAGGTCGATCTGTTGGGCACTGGAAGGAAGAAGAGTAACCCGGCAGTGGTGGCCGGGGGGGATTTGCTAGTGGGCTGGTCATCCTCTGGGGGGGCAAAGCAAGCTGGAGCTGCTGGTCACCTGCTCGGCAGACGTTTGCGTTTCTTTCCATAGGGAAGGAATGGCGATGCCTCCCTCTCCTCGCGTGACCATCGGTAACGAGGCCTGAAAGGGGGCGGCTCAGGTACCCGCCGTTGGGCCTTCGAGTGGCACGGGTACCTTTCTCATCTCGCATCCCAGTGACTCTGTGTCTGTCGGCTTCGAGAGCTTCGGTTTTGCCGCCTCAGCTGTATCTTGTTGAACCAGAGATGTCATCTGATCGCCTTTGGTGGGTTGAGATGTTGGCTTGGTTGCGTCTCCCTCGCTGGATCGCCGGTATGGGGATGCTTATGTCGTCGTGCAGCTTCTCAGGCTCGCATCGCAGCGAGCGCTACAAGAGCTGGGTACCATCATAACGCTCGCGATGGTAAGTTGTCGTTGCATATCCGTTACTCTATCCCCCCGGGGCAGATGGCGTGTTACTTGCGTGACTGTGAAAAACCACGCAAGCGTCATCGGCTCTGGGGGATCTCAGCGGCTGCCGAAAGGTCGCCGAGGGCCCCCCTGGAGCCACCTTCCCCCGGCGAAGGAGGCAGTGCTTGAGGATCCTGGAGGGACGTCGTGCGTCAAGCATGACGGCGGCGGCGGCGGGAGGTGGATGGGAGGGTCGGTCTCGATGGTGGCCCCTCGAGATGTGTGTGTGAGAGAGAGAGGGCGCTTGGTTGCTGCACCGGCCCTCCTCCCTGTCGCCCTCGGCAACGGGGCAACAAAATGGACCGGATGCTTCTCCAGAAAGAGGGCTTTCTCCATTCTCCGTGGCCCTTCACTCCCACCCCCGTGACGGCCATCCGGAAAGGGTTTAGTGAAGGAATTGATGCAACCGAACTAGTCGTGTCTGTGCACCAATCAGCGGCTCCCGTCGCAGATCCGCTATCCCAGATCCGTCCTAGCGGCTTCAGGCGTGGACCGGGGTGCGGATCAATGCGCATGCCGATCGTTCCGTCTAGGCCTCTTTCTCTCCGTATTCCACGACACCGAAGGGTGGGCTCTTCCTGCGACAGACCGCTAGTCCCGCTCGGGATAGGGCGTGAGAGGGTGCCCCGTGGGTGCGCACTGAATGCTGACTGCAGATGCACTCGGCGGCTGGCCGGCTTCGATGCGGCAATGAGTGGCAGTCTGGGCGCCGCTCAATTCGCTGGCGATGAGCGACCTGTCCGTGACCCAGGGTCCTGAAGGGCGCTCACAGAGAAAACCGCGCAACCCAATTCTTCTTTTTTCCGTTTCATGGCACCTCCCTGACAATCTAGGTGCATCGGCGGACGTCAAGCAAGCGTCTGGCGTGAGAACCTTGCCTCAGCTGGAGTGTGCTGTTGAACCGGCGATGCGCCCGGCGGATAGCACCGCCGTTCTGATCGCTTGCGTGCTGCGCCCAGGCTGATTTGTTCCATCACAATGCAATTGTTGAGTGGGATTTGCTGCTGCAAGATCCACAACGGCCGTCGCCGACGCCGTAGTGGCCGACCATGCCGCGGTGCCTGCATCAGTGCGCCGCAGCGTGCGCAGTGCAGCGATAGTCGCGAACCCGTTCGATCCGCCTCGGAGCCGATGGCCTAGCTTCGCCGCTTCGCCCCGAGACACCACCGAAGGACATCGCCGGCACCCGCGGTCAAGGTGGGGTGTGCCCCGTGGTCGATGCCCCTCAGAATAGATCCGTGGGAGGGAAAAGGGCCGCGGCTCTATTGCCAGCGGTAGAAGTAGCGAAAATGCCATTGTGAACCGTGGCTCGAGGTTCCCTTTCCCAAGCCGAAAGCCTTCGGATTCGGCGGAAGCCGCCATGTTGAAGCGATTGCTGGCTTCGGCTGTTGCCTGATTTAGCAGACTATGGCGCCCTTGGCGACCGTTTCCTGGTTTCTCCCGAGGTCTCGCTGAAGCGATGCATCAGGCATTGCACAGCGATGCACTCACAGCTCACGATCTGCTTCTCAATCGTCGAAGCGTGAAACAAGCGGCAGAGTTCCAGGGAGTTGCGCCGTCACCGCACCATCGCTGTCCCGCACGAGCGTCTTCGCATCGTTCCGCGGGCGGGTTCTAAATTCAGCGCGCCTAGCGGTGGCTTGAAGGGTCGAGTGCCGATCCCAGCACTGACCCCTATCCTCTGCATGCATCTGAAATGAAGGTCGATCTCCATGGTTCCCGGTGTCGATTCTAGCCTCTGCTGAATGGACCAAGTCATGTGCATAAGGCTCCACATCTGCTATCGTATCCAGAATAGTGCCATCGAGCGATGCTGCCCGTATCTTGCGACCGATCGGTCGGTCCGGTGTAGGAACGGCAAAGCGACCATCATAGGTCGCGAAATCGCTAATCTATGAATCAGTCCGTGCATTGGTCCGTGCCTGCGGGGGTTGGTAACAAACCTTGTGAGCTCTCCGGTCTCTCTCTCCGAGTGACATGCTCGTTTCGCCACTGACTGACAGGCAGTTGCCGCCGGACAAAGGTCTGACTCGTGGCGGTCCCGCTGACCTCCTACCGCCTGCACTGCTGCTCCGACCCGGAGCTGCCTTTGTCTAGCGTTCTGTTCCTGCATTGGATGTGCTCACACGGCCCACTCTCGGCGTGAATGAGTCTTCGACAGGCGGAAACACCAGCTTGCATGCTGGGTTTGGCACTCAACGGTACCCGTGACAGTCCCGTGTCACACACAGGTCCATGCATCCAGATCACTGCGCTCACACTCGCTCACACTGTCAGAAACATCTCGAAACATCCGATACGCTTGAGGGGGGTCATCCTTTCAGAGACGAGGTTGGTACGAAGTTGGGACACGGGCAAGTGTGTTGCCGCCAAGTTCTGCTGCGAAACACGGCCAGTACTGGCCGCGTATACCCTGTGGTGATACTATGCTCCGTAGTACATATATGCAACCCCCGCGGGGGAAGAAAGCTTCATGCGGCGGGGAAGGGGGAAGGAGCATC
>JANIPN010080343.1:0-64142 GCA_027478595.1 Erythroxylum anguifugum
ATCCCCCGCATCCCTCACCCCCCCTTCCTCTTCCTCCCGAAGAACAACCTCACACTTCCCCCCCGTCCACCTAAACCCGCGATCAATCAACGGCGGCCCAAAAAACCACTGCGTAACCGCAACCCACCAGGCCGTAACCACGGCCCACCTCAGCACGCCCTGCGCCCTCTTCAGCGCCGGATCGTCAACCACCCACCCAAGCCCCTTCGCGTCAACGACGACGTCCGCGCCGCCGCGGCTGCGCACCACCCTCGTCGACCGGTACCGGTACCGGCGCGTATAGAGGAGGCACATGTAGGCGGCGGTGATCCAGAACCAGCCGATCTTGACGAAGTAGAGGTTGAAGATGTTTTTTTTGCGGGCGAAGTAGGAAGGGGCGGCTTCCGGGGGGTGGGATTGGAGGAGCGGGCTGTAGGGGGCTGTTCGGGCGGTGGGCTCGAGCAGGGAGAAGAGCGAGCCCAGGAGGAGGGTTGCTGGGTAGAGGAGGAGCCATAGTGCGATGGGGGGGGATGGTGGTGGTGATGGGCCGGTCGAACGGCGAGTTTTAAGAGGTGGTGGCGATGATGATGGGGAGGCTGGAGGAGAAGACGGTTTGGTGGTGGCGGCGCCGTTGCGCCGGCTGGTGGGCATTACAATGCTTGCGAAGACGATGAGCGAAAGCTAGAGGTTCGGGCAAGGCAAAAAAGGAGCAGGTTTGGAAGGGATGGAATGATGGTGTTGATGTTATATTGCAAAAGAGTGGCCGCAATGTTTTTAGCGAAGAGCAACGTCATACTTGCACGCACGGACATAGTCTACTAGGAACAACACTTGTCCTCGGCCTTGGCATATTTACTTAGGGTTAAGGACTGTCCAGCTATTTCAATCTCCTTTCTTCATGGAAGCAAAGAACACAGGGACTCCATGGCATGTACGTGTGGAATTTGAATTGGAGCTTTCTTAAGGTGATTTTCCTGTACATTTAAAAGGTTCTAAACCATGCGCGTGGTTTCATAAGTACCCGAAGTTATCGAATGTATTAAATATCGCTCAAATATTATAATCTATGATTAAGAATGGCAAACCCACCCTCTCGAATGATCTTGACATCCAGGAGATATTTAATCTCTGATGAATGCCTCTATGAGTTTTCTAATACTCGAAACAGCCTATTGAGATGCTGTGGGACATGTTCTGGCCGTGAGGAGTAAGTAGTTGGTGTAACTTGATGTAATTCTCGCCGCTTTCCCCGCATGTCTGGATCACGTATTCCAAGGTGAAGGTGCTCAAGGAACATGTCTCGTATTCCATGCTTCAGCTTTTAACTTCACCCGAACACTCTTCTGATCCCCAATACCAAAACAATGTCCGCAGACCTAAAAGAGATGGCGGAGCGGATAGCAGCTGGAGGCCCGCTGAACCAAGACGAATGGCAGAAGCGGTTGATGGGCAAGAAACTTGTTGGTCCAGAGGTCAAGATTGAAAGCGACATGGAAGCCGTAGGTTTTTTTTCAACCTTGATTATTACCGCACATCACACATTGCACATCGCGCATAGATATCGAACTCTAGTAGAAATGTCTACGAAGTCTTTTTTTTTTTCGGCGTTCACTATAGATAGTCTGCTGTAAACTGGCTTACTGCCTTATAGACTCACTTTCCAATCGACAAGCTGCCTCAATGGCATCGTGTTCTGAGCCCCTCTACGATCTCTACGGCTGATTACAACGAGAAGAGGTTAGTATAGAGATTATTGTCTTTGTACAAAGTGTCATCTACCTGACTTACGCCTGTTATTAGACTCACTGTCAAAGTGGATGGAAATGGAGTGGTAACGTCAGTTTATTGCTCGTGACCGAATCCCGAATCATTCGTATGGAGAGAGATGATGTTCTAGCCAGTAAAGTATATTTTGAAAGCTAGGATATATCGATAACAACAATCACTCGATTCTTGCTTGCATGCCTGCTTTCATGTCACCTCGTTGCGTCATGTAGGATTTCATACCAACAGCACCTGTAACTGCGTGCCGTAACCAGCCCCCCAGCCTCAGGTGTAATATAGCAGGCACCAACCCACGCATATATGTAGTACTACCTGCGTCCGGACATTGACTGTGAGCTTTCAAGTCAACATCTAAGCAGTCTGGTCTCGTCTACTTGTTGTCTCCGTTAGAATTTATGTCTACTAATTCACAAACAAAGGCAGACCCGCCCAAGGTGGCTGCCTCCGCACAGCCTCCCAACAAGCCCATGGATAGTCTGGAAGCACGCGAAGCCGATTGGCAAAGACGTTTGGTAGGGAAGAAACTTGTTCGTTCAGGGGGCAGCGATGGAGTCGACATTGGACCTGTAAGTTTTTTCCTCGTTGAACGAAGAGATCATGGTCCAACCGCGGCCGCCTGAATATGCGATTTACTGTAGGACTATTGAATCCAAAGAATTTAGGTCTCATGATTTGATATGGGCTAGCATCTTTGAAGCTCCTCGAAAAAATAACTCTATTACTTTTTACTTCGTTCAATGGACTAATGAAAAATAGTCCGAATTTAGAATCAAAGATCTGCCTTTCCACCGAATACTTTACCCCCCCGAATTTAGTGAGCTGATGGACTTCGATGAAGATAGGTGAGTAGTAGTTCGTCGAACATCTAATGCACAACTTTTGCTCTAACGCTATCAGACTTACTATTACTGTCGATGAGAATGATGTAGTAACGCACGTTTCTTGCCGTTGATTGCTGCCCTGGATAGAGAATCTGGTGCGATCCAAGTCATGTCATTACCACGCTTGTTATTGTAGCATAACGAAGGGATTAAGAACAATCTGAACTTCTCATAGTACTCGTAGACCTGTTAAGTTTTTCTATACCGAATCAATTCTTTATACAGTGTAGCAATGACAAATGTCCTGCAATGCCGTTAAAACCCAATCCTTAACTCCTGATCGTTCCTCAACTTTCGCTCAATGCCCGCAACACGGCTACGAACCCAAGGGTCCCCCAGTAGTCGCCCCGGACATCTGTATCGCAATCTCAGCCCTCCCATTCCCGTCCCCAACGACCACCGACCCCCCATACTTAATCAAATCCTCCCCCTCCTCGGGCGCCTCAGCCGGCGGACAAGCCAGTATCTCGGCGAACGAGTCGCGGCACATCTGCGCCGTCACGCCCACCGAGCTCCCCTCGACGATCGTCATGTTGAGCGTCATGGTCGTCGCGCCGCGGTAGTAGGGCACGGACACGGAGGGCAGCAGCGTGCCGCAGAGCGCGTCGTCGCCGGTGAGCGTCACGCCGTCGATGTCCGTCGAGCACTCGCCCGCCTCGCTGGAGCTGCTGATCGTCGAGCAGAGCCAGTCGACGCTGGCTTGGATGTCGGATAGCGAGACGCCGCCGTTTGGGGAGTCTGTGGGGGCGCAGGATGCGCTTGGTGAGGCTGGGGTTGGGGTTGGCTCTGATGAGGGTGTTGGTTCGGGTTCGGTTGTTGTTTCTGGGGGAGGCGAGCTTGATGACTCGGATGAAGAGGAAGAAGAGACGGATGTGACCAGTGTGGTGCTCGGTGGACCGGCGGTGCTTGAGCCGGTTTCGGTGGTTGTGGCGGATTGCGAACTCGACGGGGTGCAAGCATCGCCTCCTCCTCCGTCTTCCTGTCTCTTCGCATTGCCGGTGCATGCGTTTGCGTTCATGTTGTTGTAGACGACGGCGTCCTGGCTGCCGGAGGCTCTGGGGTATGCCAGGCTTTCTAGAAGGGTCTGGAGGTTGCTCGGGAGCTGGTCGTTGCCACCGAGGCCATTGCCGGGTAGACCCATGAAGTAGGCACCTAGACCTGCGACGGCGGGCGCTGCGAATGATGTACCGCTCCTTATTTGCGGAGGGGTGTCTGTACCGGTGTTTGGAGTGCACTCTATGCGGACACCGGGGGCGTAAAGTCGTACGAGAGAGCCTCCTTGCGAGAAAACAGCTCTGTTACCGTCATTGTCTACGGCTCCCACAACCATCATGCCTGGAAGCTGGTCGGCGAATAGAGCCGGATACCGGTCTACTTCAGTCCTCTGTTCGAGTTAGATTGGGATATACCTCGTTCGTGAAAGGACTTACCCCTTCCCGGGCGCTATTTCCTGATGCTACCGTCATCGGGACTCCGAGTCTCAGTATCTGCTGCAATAGACCCCTAATCCAGTTCCTAGACGCATCATCACCCAATTCAACTTTAGAGGATTAGTAAAGCTCTGATAGCAATGCGGAACTTGAAACTCACTTCCAAATGACATGTTGATGATGGATCGTCCTTGGAGTCCGCGGTCTTCTATGTCGTTTCTTACATCGACCAACGCATCCGCCAACGTCGAGGTCAGAATTCGGAAGCCCCCACCGGACCGATCGGCCTGCAACTTGACGTTCACTATGTCAGAATTCTTGGCCACTCCAAAACTTGGAGCATTTGCTTTTCCGAGAACGCACGTGCCGTGGTTTTGAGGGTCATCTTCGTTCGTATCCGGGGTCGGTCCAAAGCCGGGAAACAGCCACTGTTTGGCACCGGGCATCCCTGTGTACTCGTTGTGCTGGGGATTAGCACCGGAGTCGAGAATATATATGGTGATGCCTCGTCCGGCCGTATCGTCATATTCATACTCAAATGGTATGACGGGCTGGCTGCGCGGCTGTGAAATGATAGCCAGCTCCGTTGGCGCCAGGGGCTGGTCCGTTGGAGCTCGCTTCAACACTGCTGATGGTCCACCAGGTCCATACGTTCTTGTCGCCCTACGCTCAACGGGAGCTTCGGCTTCGGCTTCGGCCACCTCAGGGTCCTCATCAATAGACTCGACGTCAAGCACCTCGTCGGGAATGATTATGTCTACTGCGGGGTCCGCAGAAAACTCTTCTTGTTGGGTCGAATTTAGTGGCGCCCTCCAAAACACGATGCCGGAGCTTTCTCCGTCGGAGGTTTGCACGTTGTCGATCCCGACTGACTCGCTTAGTCTTGAAGAGAATGACTCGCGGTCACCGCTGGAAGACCCTTGGTCTGCGACGATGATGAACGGCGTAGGTGATGCGGTAGGCTCGGATGAGGACGAGGAGCTTGAGCTTGAACTTGAGCTTGAAGAGTCGGTCGTTGACGAGGGTTCCTCAGTGGTTGTTGGTTCGTCGGTTTGTGTAGGCTCTTCCGTCTGTGTTGGCTCGTTGGTGGGCTCATTTGTAGGATCAGGATTGTCAGGCGGGTTGTTACCGGGAGGGTTGGGGGTAGGATTGCCACCGGGGCCAATGATCAGCCCGGGAAATCCTGGTGGCGGTGGTATAATACCAGGTGGACCTGGAGGGCCCGTAGGCACAACAATTATGGGTCGTCCACCATCATCAAACCAGATGGGAAGAATTGTTGGGCCGTCATCGTCTTCGAGTTGAGTTGTCGTTGCAGAGAAGGAGTTAGGGGGTCCCGTGACGTCGGGAATTGTGATGGTCTCAAATTCCCCGGTCTCGAAAGCAGTTTGTGGGGGAATAGTGATAGAATCGGAAACCACAAATTCCGAAGAAACAAAACTTGGAACTGGCTCGGATTCCGAAGATGACTCTGGGGGCGGTTCTGTAGTACCTGGAGGAGTCTGCGTGCCAGCTGTAGGACCTTCTGTCGCTGACGGAGTGGGTGATGGAGTATCAGTGGATGGCGAATCCGTCGCATCTGGCGCGCTGGTGGAGTCGGGACTCGAGACCGAGCCATCTTCGGATGAAGTCGGAGTATCGGATGGAGTAACAGGAGGAGTGGTTGTTTCTGATGCCTCTGAAGACGGTGCTGTAACTCCTGTCTCGGTGATGGGATCGGTCGAAGGGGATTCTATAGAAGAGGGCGTGTTTGTATCTCCACCTGTTGAGGACGCTATATCATCAGTTGTAGTTGAGGTGGTAGTAATGGAATCCGAAGCCTCATTAGACGAAGACTCAGATGATAAGTCGGATGCAGATGTAGATATAGAATCAGATAGCGTCCCACCTAGTGTGCTGGACACTGTACTATTGCCGAATACTCCACTTCCAGTCGGTAGTGGAACGATCCCGGTTCCAGACCCCGTTCCTGTGCCGATTAGAGTCTCAAGTGGAGTTTCTAGAACTGCCGTCGATGGAAGGAGTGAACTGGCATCTTGCGCATAAACATGGCTGATGCTGTTTAATGCAATGCTAGAGAGAAAGGCTAGCTCAAAAGAACGAAACATGATACTTGACTACAAAGAAAGAAAGAAAGGAAATAGAGATTGAACGTAGCATAGAAGATGCTACTTGGAAAGAGACAAAAGGCAGAATGCTAGAGATAATTTAAGATGGTATGAAAAGAAGTCCACGCAAATCCAATATATAGCGAGGGACTAATCTGCACATTATTTTAGAAAAGGGCTAGACAAACTATTACTTCATCGAATGGGCTTCTGCGACTTTCAAACAAGTTTACTGTGACCGAGGATCGAAATGGAGTCTTCAGCCAAGTTGCCTAACGTCTGGGTATCTAGATGTCACCGAGAATACTATTTGGATTGCAACATCGAGTCCCTGAGTTGGCGGAATCGGGAAGGATAAAGAGGAGTCCACGGCTGGCTCCAACTGTGTAGGCACTGGTGGGTACAGGGAAACCTACGAAACCCTGCCGGAAGCTCAAACATATCCTCAAATTCCAGGACAGTACAAAGGTTGGAGATACGCACAAAATTCTGTACGGTCGGCCGGGATCCTGGCGGTTAGTAGGATAGCCTGTTCGGTAGGGTGACATTTTTGAGTTTGACATCGGACAGAAGCTAACGTTAGAGGGCGGGCATTATGAAGAAGAAGAACTTTATACGCAGTTGGAGGATCTAATGTGCAACGTTGTGAAACCAATCGGCGTGCGCGTCACGCCGCGCCGCGTCTCAGGGCATGTTACCTTGCCCTGCCTCTTCCAACAACAAAATCAGCCAAACGGTCGTGTCATGTCAGCCACCATGGAAAACAAGTGGAGTTGGCCCGATTCTTCTAGTTAAAAGTCTACGTGAGCGAATAGAATGTGGTACCAATCGCTTATCGCCTTCTAGCTTTGGGGCGGAAGGACACGAATTAAGGCTTCATATATCAACTAAGATACGAAAAAGAAAAACAGCATTTTAAATTGGGTATCTATAAGCTTTCCTTTCCAGAATACATCTCACACTATTCAAAGTGCTAGCTCATCTTCGCTGAAATAGTTTGCGTTTGATTCCGTAAACTTCGTTCTCATACCTCCATTTCTGATGGATTTCTTCGTGAGGCTATAGTTTGCCCTGCTCCTGAAACTCCTGGAAGCCTCTCCTACACAGCCAACCCTTCGTGTACCATTTACCGCGTTTGATACGCCACTTCGAAGTGCACCCGCCCGAATCCCCGATTGTGGTATATCTTGTGGGCGCGTATTATTATTGTGACATAATTCATCGTCTTCGGACCAATCTTCTTTAGATACTTCGGGGACATAATCGGTGTATATGGGAATCTGGACCACGGCAGTTCGAGAGAAAGGGATAACATTCGTGCTTTTGTCCAGAGGTATTTCGGGAGAATGCGCCTGCGCCTCCCTCAGAATGCCTTGGTCCGATCCATCAGACTGAGGGCATGGCTTATTTTGAAGTTCGACGGTTCGGTTCACGGCGTTGTCAGTTGTTCTTGCGGACTCCGGGGTGGTGGGTTCCGAAGCATCTGACGTCACAGTACTTTTACAGAACGAGCTCCAAACAGGTACGCGTGGGATAAGCTCTCGAGAGTACCGGGGGATTGTTGAAGTCGGGCTTGCGATGGTATCATTGAAGCTCGAGGGAGGAATCGGCTCATTCCTCTGCTTCGATGGCAAAGGGGTTTTGGCAATCCATTCGCAGATACTGTCGTCCCAACGATACTGTAATTCATTGGCCGCTTTCAAATCTGCGGTAGTATGTGACGTTCTCCCCTTGTGTGTATTTGTGATTTCTATTCCATCAGCCCGCTCTTCGACCTCGAGGGCCCAGTCCAGATGGGTATTATCTTTGCTGCCCTCCGCAAACTCGATAGCCGCCGAGGTGGACAGCTTGCATAGAAGTTTAGCAGATTTTTTCATGTCGTCAGTTGAAGCCAAGCTGAGGCAATGATCAACCAGTTGTCTCAAGAGATCAAAGGGTTCAGTGCAGCAAAGTCGCGACCAGCAGGTAGCGATAGCCCTGAGCAAAGTCGCCAAAGCTTCACAAGCGTTAGGGGAGTCGGAATTGCCCAGCGTGGACCGGCTAGCTATCTCTGGCATGCTATCGGTGAAGGAAGAGTCGTGAACTATGAACGGTAGTAATATGAAAGCAAAGCTTAGGATTGCAGGGACTTCAGCATTCGTAGCGACGAGTCTTGAGTCACGAGATAGAATATGTAACTCTTGTTTGGCAGCATAGTCGATGAAAACCGCATGAAGAACATCCAACCAAAACGCGGGAGGCGCACTACCATCGTCCCGAGAACAGTTTACCGCCAGCAATATGCTGATCAGATTCGACACGATAGTAGTTGTAGAATTCCCTGTGCCTTCCGGCGTGTTTGCATGGCGTAATAGAGGGTAGACTACTCTAGGCTTCGTTACTCGACGGGTTGACTTGTTGGATGTAGCTTTTCGAGCGTCATGGGAGCGCAGACGAAGCTCATGAGTTAGAACTTCAGTGTCTACCTTTGGAGCCTGATAAGCTAGGGTGATGACCTTTTGCACAAGTGACATGGCGCTGGCGGAGACGCCACAGCCTTCTGCAGAAGAAAGAAAGGCCTCATTCCAGCAATCGACCATTTCTTCTCGAGCCATCCACTCAACAGGTACGATGCCCGTATCGATAAGTGTAGTCAGGGATCTGAAGAAGAAGTTCCATCTCCGCGATTGCGTTGTCATGTCTCTAAGAGTCTTCAAAGCGATGGAAGTCTCTGGCCCGAACAAGCGGGAACAGCTTGATCTTGGAGTGCTAATAGGTGGCAGTGTGCGGAGAAGCGACCAGCAAAGCGATTCCGCCTCCTCAAATGCACAAGATTGGAGACAAAGAATGACAAGACCCCTTGCGATGGATGGGGTGATAAGCCCGTTCTCTATGGCGTCACCAATGAGTGCTATACCATGCGCTCGCACGACTTCTCTCAAGGGCTTCCATCCGGCATCCGAGACTGACCCATACGACTCAAGATCCTCATATATGCTTTTCGATACATCCTCGCAAACTTCAGGCTCTTTCTGATCTTCGGCTTTCTGCTCTTCTGCTATTAGCCGAGGAATGGTCTTCAGACACGTTGAGAAAAGAGAGTTCGTCCCATGATGAGGGCGGGGTCTGGCTTTGGCCGTAAACTTGAGAAGATGGTCTAGACTGCTGTAGAGTCCATCGTAGAGCATCCAGTCCACTGGTGTTACTGTCTTTGCGAGCTGTCTGAATTTGTGCCGCGGGTCTTGCGTTTTAGTTCGATATTGACGCCGTCTCACTCTGTCTTCTCTACTCTCTTCAGCAACGTCAGACAAGTCTTGTGATAACTCAAGGTGATCATCGTCATCCACTTGAGCTAGAGTTTGACTTGTTGCGGAAACGGGAGCATTTATGAGGAGGTCATCGAAGGTGCTGTTTGTTGGTTTTTTGGTAATTTGTGTGGAAGAATTCTTGCTGGAATAGGTCCGACGAGGCTTCTTCTTCGGACGGTCGTCCGGATCCCAATCTAGGTCACCGTCATTTGTTTGATTAGGTATTTGTTGTAGCGTTCGTTTGGGTTCCGCTATCGATGGTACCGTCGGGACAGGAAGCTCCTGGATTATGCGCTGTTTACGTAGCTGTGTGATACGCGACGAGATTGGTCGCAATAGACGACTGCATCTTGTGCTTGTCCATGCTACATCGTGTGGGCCTGCTGGAGTATTGCCTAGGATATTTAACTGCGGTCTCCGAACTGGAGTAAAGCCAGGAAGATGCACGCTGTCCAAAATTGGGAACTTGCTAGGCTCCTCCATTGTAAAAAAACTGCCGATGTAAAGAAAACTGCAAAGTCATTAGACTGTTAGCCATGCAAGTGAGCAATGCAAAGCTACACTGTTCGTCGCGGCATGTTGCGTACGTAGTTTTAGTTCGAGAAGATTGGCCGGAAACAGCCCAAGTGAAAGTAAACATACCAACGTACGCCAAGCCGCTAAATAACGCAGGGATCGAGCTTCGTGGCTAAAATAGGAGATAAGCAATTATCTCCGCTTGGACACCTTACATTTTGGCCATGTGTCTTGTGACTGTCAATTCAAAAACATCCGCAATACACTCATTATTGTCACCGCAATTTGCTCTTAGTTGCTCTGTTATTTGTATCAATTTTCCGAGCTGCTGGTCATGGCTCGCACGAAGCAACGCACTCCGCTTAAGCGAGAGCCTTCGGATTTCATGCAGGGAGTGTCGGAGCCGCTCTCGAGAGAATCGAACGGTAGCACAAACTCCAAAGCCGGTGGGCGCAAAGACCCCGTCGTGGAAAAAGCACTAGCACCCGTATCTGGAGAAAAGGCTGGCTTTGCGCAGCTGATAGTCTGTGTCGGCGGCATTTATGCTTCCTTGTAAGTACTCTCTCGAAACTTTTGAGCCAAACGAAACTGACAATAATAGCCTCTCGTGGGCTGTCCTGCAGGAGAGAATCACCACCACGTCTTATGGCTCGACGAATGAAAGATGGACATATTCTGTCGTGTTGAATACCATACAATCGACTTTTGCTGCCATAACTGGACTCCTCTACCTCTACTTCTCGACCCCAGCACAGTCTGCAGTCCCTCCTGTCTTCCCGACAGCAAGAATAATTGGGCCACTCCTGCTTGTCGCGATCACTTCGTCGCTAGCTTCACCATTTGGTTATGCGTCGCTGTCTCACATCGACTATGTCACATTCATACTGGCGAAATCCTGCAAGCTCTTACCAGTCATGTTCCTGCACATTACTCTCTACCGGAAGAAATATCCTTTGTATAAATACGTTGTGGTAGGCATGGTCACCGCCGGAGTGGCCATGTTCACACTCTACAATCCGTCTTCAAAGAAAAGCTCGAAGGGGGCAGCGAATAGCAGCGCCTGGGGGTTATTTTTGTTGGGCTTGAACCTTCTCCTCGACGGTCTCACCAACAGTACGCAGGACCATATATTTGCAACATTCAAGCCATACAGCGGCCCCCAAATGATGGTTGCTCAGAACCTGCTCTCGACCGTCGTAACAGGATTATATCTAGTTGCCCTCCCAGCCTTCCCCCCTGCCATCCTCTCTACTTTGTCGATACCAGCTTCATCCACAAACGAGCTATCTTCCGCACTCAAGTTCCTGAATGAGCATCCAGCCGTTCTCAAAGATGTGCTCGCCTTTGCAGCATGCGGCGCTGTCGGCCAAATTTTCATCTACGCCACATTGGCACGATTTTCGAGTTTACTACTTGTCACAGTGACGGTGACTCGGAAGATGTTAACTATGATTTTAAGCGTGTTTTGGTTTGGTCATAAGCTGAGCGGTATGCAATGGACGGCTGTTGGGTTGGTGTTCGGCGGGATAGGTGCTGAAGGAGCGATAGCTAGGAGAGAGAAGGCTGCTAGAGACAAGGCCAAAAAGAGTGAGAAGCAAAAGTAAACATAGGTTCTGGCGCCACGAAGAGAAGAATTCATGTACATAGCATAGAATCAAGATGGAACTGTCGAGATCATATTTTGCATTCGTGTTCGTTTGAAGACATACAGATAAAGTTACATAGAACACAGCTATTGCTCAAAAATTCTTTCAACGCGAAATTGCTGGTTCAAACAGACATTTACCATGAACGAGCCGGAATCTGAGTGGTGAGTAGATGTTTCCAAAGTAAGCGCCCCCAATATGCAGCATGCAAGATATGAGCCTCTAAATGTACAAAAATTTACCCGAGTAATATACAAAGTTGTGAGTTGAAATCGAAAGTTGCGGGATTTTCCAACATAGGGGCCAAAACAAATGCGAGATTATAGCCTGTAGTTCAAAACTCTAAGCCTTGACTCCTCTACGTTTAGGATTTGGTCCCTGGGACCGCTTCTTAGGTGTGCTTTTAGTCGAATCGCCGCCACCTTCGATGAATTTGATCAACTCATCGACGTTGCGAGCGTCGACGCCGCCAACGCTCGTGGGACCGGCCTTGCTACCGCCCGACACCTCAGCTGAGCTCTGACCAGCTTGCGGCTGCGGTTGCGTTCCCAGCGTTACCTTTGGGGTCATGTTGATGCGCCGCAGTTTTCGCGCCTGGACGTCTTTCGCGTGCTTCGCGATGGAAACCGCGTTTTGGGTCAGCTGCTCCAGCCAGCTTTCCGCTTCCTTTGTATTTCGATCGTCGGCCCCCAGTTTGGCTAGGAAAATACTGTACGCTTCGCGCATGCGATTGACCGCGGCTTTCGCGTCTTGGTCGAGTGCTAGGGCTTGCGCGAGCTGGAAGGATAGGGTTGCTGTGTTCACCGAATCCTTCCCTGAAACCTGTGCGGAAATTTCCAGGGACTTCTCGAACCAGATTCGAGAGGCGTGATACTGCTTTAAGTTCTGTAGCATTACAGCTGCGTTGTTCATCGTGGTTATAGAATCCGGATGTTTCAATCCGTAGACGAGCTTCCAAAGTTCCAAAGCGTGGCGAATATATACCAAGGCTTGTTCGGTGTTTCCATTGGCGTGCTCGAAAAGACCTAGATTGAGATAGCTAAGGACAGTTTCGTTATGATCCAGGCCTAAAGTTCGTTCTGAGAGTATTACGGCTTTTCGAGCAAGTTCCGCTGCCGCGTCTTTGATGCCAAGGTTGTAGTAGATCATGGATAGTTGGTGATAGACTCGGGCAACTTCAGGGTGTAAGATACCATAAATTTGCTCGTGAAGGGAGAGGGATTCAAGAAGAAGCTCCTGCCCCAGGTCTTTCTGATCCTGAGCTAAGGAAATGCGGCCTGCTTCCAGTGCTTCTTCTGCAAGCATGCTCTTGGGAGCAGAGTCTCTAACCACGGGTACGAGATTCACAATGTCATCCGGCTGAAACGTTGTTGCTGGTAATTGATCCAACGATTCAGTAGACTGACGCATCATTTCGCTTTCAGCATTCTTCTTTTTCTTCTTGCCGTTTGTTGATCCATTTCCGTTTCCATTTCCGTTGACATGATTTCCATTTGTAGAAGAAACATTTGTCGGGCGGACATCATCAGCGCTGAAACAGTAATCCTTTGCCGTAAGCTGCAGGCCGAGTTTAAGCGAAATCTCGCGCAGCATTTGAAGTGGTTTCATCTTCGAGACCCAGTCATCGTCGAGATTCATCCTAAATAGAACGTAGACTTCGCTCCGGATCTCCTTCTGAAGCGTGGCAGGGTCGAGTTCCATAAACGACAAATCCGCGTTCGGATATATGCTAAGAAGATCCTCATCCACCGAGGCTTTTGGCGCTTTATTGTAGGCTTCTCCGAGTAGACAATTCAAGAGATGAGACACGCAGGTTGTGGCAAAAATAGCGGGGATATCTTGCAAATACTTATTGGAAACATGCTTGAAAGCTCGCGAAATCATCTCCTGTACAGCAAGCGATGCGAGCGCATCAAGCCTTGAAGACTGAGATTTCGATAGAGTTGCCAACTTGCCGAGATAACGGATGTTGATGCCTCGCTTGTGCATCAGCCGCGACAGGGATTGGCCATCCATCGGGAAACCGACATCACCTTCGTTAAGGTCTTTGACGAGGTCCGGAATCACCGTGAGCTGCAGATAGTTGCACGCTTCTCGCACGCGCCGTTCATCATCGAGCCATTCTTGTCTCTCCTCTTCGGTCTGAGGCAGTTGGCCGCAGCAGACGTCAGGATTGAACGTGAAATCGAAGCCCGAAATATCGACGCGTTCCTGTTGCTGCTCAGCTTCCTTGGAAGCTCCGTCTTCCCCAGCTTCTCCGTTGCTAGCAGCTTTATTTTCCGTGTTGACTTCTCTCCTCTTCCGGACTTCCTGCGTTACGTACTCGGCCATCTTAGAGCGCCAAAATGCTTCGACAAGCTCCGGTCGGAGTAGGCCCATACGGTGGGGATAGTTGCGCGCAGAGGGCTTCTCCTCGCCATCGACGCAATCACTCCAGTACTCCTCAAGCCATCCTATATCCAAAGGAGTCAGACGATAGAGGTCAAGAACATACTTTCGGCCGTCGGTACCGAGCATTCCTTTGGTTTCGACGGATCCTTCGAGGGTGTGCTTTTTGCCTTCTTTATCCCAGACGTCGTGCTTCTTAACCCGAACCGCCTTCGATAATTTAGAGAATACGGGGACGAAAGCTTCATCCTCTGCAATAACGTCACGCCCTTCGACTCCACCGTAGCTGACCTGGTGCTCGTCCGGTTCACGTTGCTTAAAAATACCGGGCACAAGACTCTGGCAAACGATGCGTCTGCCGAGATAGTCCACGATCACTGTACCGGGTGTGAACAGGCCGTCAATGTCTAGCTGATTAACCATCCTCACTCCGGCAACATCTTTGCCGACCGCCGCTCGTGCAGCTGCATTGCCTCCTTCGGTGGTAAACGTGCCTACGCCGTCGGCGCCAAAAGAATAGAATATGTTATTGTACACGAAAATCTGAGAGAGGCCTTGCTCGGTAGGGTTGAGTGGTGCGATCTCACCGCGCGCACACATGATTGCGCCCCTGACAGCGGCCTCGTTGTAGTCTGCGAAAAGCTTGGATGTGATACGCTCCCGGAACACTCTGTCCTGCACGGTCTCTCTGGGTAACTCGCGGGTGGACTGGAATTCTTCGTTCCAGTCTCGAAGAGTCTCGGTGCTCTCTGCACCCGAGATAAGATAAGCCTCTTGGGAACGGGTCATGTCGGGTTGGTGGGCGGAGAGAGACGACTCGGATTGCGACACCAGCCACGGGCAGGCAGGGATGGCGTGGGTGATCTGGAAGTTGGCAAGAGCGTCTTTTTGGCCGTTGAAATTCTGCAGAGATCTAAAGGTTCCATCGAACGAGGGAGATAGCTTCGAGATGAGCGAGAGCAGGGAGTGTGCGGAAGCATTCTTCGGACTTGCTCGTGGGTAAGGATCGAACTTGGAATTGGAGGATTTGTTAACGTAGAAACCAGACGTATGCGAAGTGACCTGGAACTGTTCGCCCTCGTTTGTTGTGAGCTGAAGATAGAGAAGGTGCCCTTTCTGCCTCAGGTAGTGAGGTGGGGGGTTCCAGGGTGAAAGTGTCAATGCTTTGATAGTTTTAGGTGGGCTGTCGGTCTTCGGAGGGAGAATGGTTTCGAACGACGCTGGGGCATCAAAGTTGTAGTCTCCAACGGGTGGCGTTTGGGACACATCGCCGGGCTTATTCGTAGTTCCGTTCTGGGCTCTCCCTCCCGCGTCCACGGAATCAAGAAGAGACAGACCCGCGGACAGGCCGTGGGCAGAGTCGACGCGATTACCAGACGCCCCGATGAGGTCCCTTATCCTAACTAAGTGTAGCCGAGCCTCCTTTTCAGTGTAGGGATCCTCTATGAGCTTCAGCTCAGACCCTGCCGTCAGACCCTTCACTTCCGAGAGCTCGACGTAGTCGTTGATCGGAGCGCCGTCGTGCTCCAGGTGAAAGCAGGAGTATTGGAAGGTGTCGTGCTGTTCAATTACGGACTGGCGGAGATCTTGAACTTGTTCTTGGACAGAAACCTGAGTGATAGGTAAGTTCGAAGGCTAGTTTGGTTGTGGTGAGAATCTTTACGCACCATCACCGAGATTTTGTACGGGCTGTGAGGAAGGAGGACCGTGATTTGAAAGACAGCTATAGTTCGTCAGCTATGGTATCGAAAAGATGGCACCTTTTGTTTTCCATACGATTTGCCTGCTGCTGCTGCTGTTCCTGGTCATCCTTCGTCAGCTCGTCACTTTTTTCCTCCGCAGGCGCCGGAGCTTCGGCATGGCCATTCGTAGGCGCAGCGGCTTTTTGCTCGCCATTGACTTGATCTATTAAATCGAAAAGAAAGTTAGTTTTGTCTCTATATCGATCGGAATACACAGACTTGGAGCTCGCGAGTACCTTTTGTCGTGTGATCTGCCATTTTTGGAGCTTCAATAAATTATGTCACCGACGTAAGGGCAGCTCCCTCACTTCCGAGAAGAGAAAAAAAATAGTGTACAGACAGGCCGCAGAGGCCGGTGAAGAATTAAGATAAATACAAGCGAGGATCCAAAAGTATAATACAGGGCTGGAGCAGAGTCGCTCTCTCTCTCTCTCTCAGCTGGCGCAAAAGAGAGAGGGAAGGGAGAGGAAGCAGTAGCAGTGATGATTATTAGCTGCAGTAAGTACGCAACATCGCCAAACTTTTTTTTTTCTTTTCTTCACGCTCCCCTCGCGCTGCCCAGCGGCCACTACATAGTACCAGCCAGGGATGAAGCTCCCGCGCCAGCACTCCGACACCGCCCGACCGAGTGAGCGGCCGAGATTGCCGCTCCACCGGGCCATTCCGTAGATGCTTTTTGGTACGAAATGAGGTCTGTCTGTCTCTTCGTATTATTACTATTGTACGTCCTGCCGCGCCATACGAGTCATGATGTCCCTCGGCGGTGCTTCTACTCTAGATCTACTACTAATTATCGCGCACTGTCATCTGACCTCGCAGGAAACAAAATTTTCGTCGGTAACCGAGAAGTGTATGCAATATTATGTCCACTTATGCATCGCGGCCAAGGTACCTAGTAAACACCGACGAATTTCTACTTGGGCATTAGGCTTCGATCGACCTCCGCATGGAAGCTCTTGAAACGGTAGTTTATAGTCCCAATGACGCTCAGGCCCAGCGGTTGATGAATAGCGACGTGGGTTGCATCCCCTAAACCAGCGGGAGTATGAGTTGTTTTTACAACATTTAACTCAACGCTACACCCAAGACCAAGGAATCTTCCATACAACTCATCCACCCTTCAAATTAAACATAAATCAAGAGAGGGTCATCTTTACTATTTTAGTCATTCACGCGACGCACTTTCACCGATCGCTCTCATCCCGCATTAATAGGTTCTCTCCGCAAGCTCTAGCTCCGGAAAACGAATCAACCAACAAATACATTACTAAATTTGTGCGCTGTCCTAGCTACTACTGAGGGGCATTTGTCTGTCCTATATATCCTTGATCGCTCGTCGTAAATGGTTCCTGGCTGCTCAAGCTTTCCACCCTCCCTAGCAAGAACTCCATATGGCGATAGGCCGCCGACGGGGCATACTGAGGAACCATGTGTCCCGCGATGTTGATTTCGACAAAAGTCAGCCCCCGCTCGGTATGAGTCTTGCCCATCACCCCCGCCGCTGCCAGCGTAAGGTCCTGGTAGGATTCGTGGTACGGGACGTAAAAGTCCTCCGTAACGGGCTCCTGGAAGCCCTGCTGGCCGTTCCAGGTCATGTTCTGGATGCTGAGAAGCGTTCCGTTGCCGAGTAGAACGTAGTCGAGGTTGCCGTGTCCGATTACGGTTCGCTTGCTGCCTTCGATGACCCGGGGCAGTACGTCGACGCTCGAATATACCCCGGCCTCCGCGTTGGAGGAGAGTCCCGAGTCGGTAACGAACACGTCGTCTGGAGAGCATTCGTACCAGTGGGTATTCTGTGGGGCGTTGATGGCACGCTTGACCTCTGGACGATCGAAATAGATCTTTGCGCCGGGTGGCAGGTACTCGAAGGAGCCCGGGAAGCCAAGCACGTCCCATAGAACGGGGCATGTTGTCGCGACTTGATATATATCCCAGCACTGCAAGCAGTTAGAGATGTAAAAAAATAGTGTCAGGGTAGTCTCACAGGGTTAACGTATAACACCGCGTTTATGATGTAGTTGAACAGATCGCAATCGCTTCCAGGAGTTATCTCTGGAGGGTCCGGGAATGGTCCGCGGGGCGGATATACTAAATTTTCATCGATGTATTGAGTCAGACCGCATCTCGCATCTGTCTCTCGGATGTAATCCATAGTTGACTGGTTCAAAGCGAAAAGGGGCTCCCAGAACTCGACAAACGCTGGCGCCGCTGCGATAAATATTAGTTCTTATCATATACAACAACAATGGCTCCTTAAAGACAATTATCTCTGATACTAGATGAAGACTGAAACAGCAACGAAAAACGGGTCTTACGTATGTAGTTCATTATGGTATCGGTATTAATGCTCGGGTCATATATCATTGTCCCTTCCAAATTATAGTATGAGGTGTCGTTCTTGTCGAGCATTGCCGCAGCAATATGCGGAACATACATTCCGGCATAAGATTCGCCGGTGATGTAAACTTTCTTTCCCTGGAGAGCAAAAGTATCTACAAAGTTCTTGAAAAACCCGAGAAACTGTTGCGCCACATCTTCCTCGGAAACGGCGCTGGGTGTACCTTGCGAGAACCCTGTGCCAACGGGCTGCTCGACCCATACCATGTTTGTTAAGTTCGTCCAAGACCACGGGTTGGGAAACGGCTTGAAGGTCCCATACTGCCACAAAAATGGGCCGTTCTCTTGCAAGAACCCTTCGAGCGAGGAGCATCCAGGGCCCCCGTTCAGCCAGATTGCTAGGGATCAGTATTAGTGTATAGCTCTCTTAACAATGGACTAAAGCGTAGCGAAGGTTTGCAGTATAAGCTGTAGCTTTAATGGAAGGGGTGGCCAACGTACTGATCTCGTCTTCAGCGAGCTCGTTCTTCGAAGGAAAATACCAAAAGTAAAGCTGGCGCGGCTCATTCCTTTTGTTTGATATAGGCATCAACCCAGCATAGCTCTCACCGATGTCAAAGTTGACATCAGGGATCTTCCTGCCATCGACTCGGTACTCTACAGCAGGATTAGCTTTGGGCGATAGTCGATGGAGGCAGTTTGTAAGCTACGTACTTTTGGTTTTTGAGTTCAGGTGTCGAGGAGGTTCCGAACTCGAAGTATTGGTAGTACCTCTGATTTGGAAAGCTGCTCTCTGTTGGATGCGCTCCAACGGGTCGGTGTAGCTTGTAATTCTCTTGCCAACGTGCCTCGGGCTCCTTGCGAGAGCTCCGCAGGCGCTGGCGACGAGCAGGAAAGCACCGAAGAGACGCATCTTCAGGGGCCAACAAGGTGGTGTGAGAAGGAGATGGAGCTATACAAACAAACAGGGACGTGGTCCCTATCTTTATTATTTGCTGCTCCAAGCTCCCTCCATCTCTGCCCTCCCTCCCCTTACCTACTACATAGGTGCTCATGCCGGCCGAAAACGAGTGCGTAACCAGTTCTTCCCACGTAACGGCACGCGATCGCCCTGCTCGCCCGCAGACCTGCCGACTTAGTGTACTTTTACCTTAAATGAGCTGTGCATCCGAGTGTCGAGGGACGATGGGCAATGGAGGTGGAGCGTTAAGGACCGGCGGCGATTGGCTGGAGCAGGGTCGACAGTGGCACGACGCGGCGGGGAGAAGCTTTGCACCAAGCTCATCCTGGAAGCTTGACTGCAAGCTCATGGCGGAAATCCAGCTGATCGTTGCACTAGCTGAGGGGTAAAATAATTGGGGGCACGCGAAGTGACATGCTCGAAGGTGCAATGTTTCGGTGTCCGATGGGAATAGCCGTGATTTCTTGCGTGCTCGGCTGGAGGGTAGGAGGAGAAAAAGCAAAGAAAAAATATAGACGAGAGGGGTTCTTGTTACTTCCACTCGGATTCTTTAATCTTTAAAATACTGTCATCGGTGTCTCAGTTCGTCTTTTCTAAATTCTTGAATTTGTCCCGGTGCTCTGCGACCGTACTGAGTACAGTGAGTAGGAAAGTGTATCTAGGTGGGTACGAGTGCTCCCCGTGCTCGTACAAACGTTCGCATGCGGCGTGGAAACTATGAAAGTGGCTACCAAAGTCAAATTTAAAGAAGCGAATTGTCGATGCGTTGTCGTCCGTTTATGAGGGTCCAGAAGACGAAAGAAATTGAGACCAGGCTAAATAATAATGACTCTACGATAAGAGGTAGGATCAAGCAGGAGACTCCGTAAGGCCACCAGAGAGGTGGATGTCGAATGGTCGTCTCTTACTACGGCGAAATGAATCGAAGCATCGAGACAAACGCAATCTTTCAGGGTTAGTTTTCTTCCTTTATTAGCTCTCTTCTTATCGCGTTTGCCTTCTTCGCCTTCTTTCTATGGGTTCCCACTTGCATGCATGGATGATTTTGATTTTTTTCTACTCCCCGTTCGTGAGATTGATGGCCCTTCCCGCAATAATTCAATGGCGTGGGTACAGATAGGATTCAAGCCTTAGATCGCACTAAAATTATTTTATTCGGCATTTCACTGACTTGCTATATTTACAAATCTTTCTATTTGAATCTACTTGGCTAAATCTCGAGCTTCTAGCTGTATCGTTTCACCAGTTTTTGCTGCTCCCTAACTGCTACTACATGGTATACCCACCAGTGTTGCATTTTAGGTGAAAGGGATGGCTGGCGCGGGGGCGCCCCATGTAAGCCCTATTTTGCTTGACCAAGAGTCCAAGACCCAGCGACCGCCCCTTCTGCACCCTCAAGCCTCCAAGTCCTTCACTATCCATGTCGGAGCCATCTGACAACACGCTTTACCTGCCGAGGGCTTGGTCCCCGGCTCTACTCAGTCTACTGGCTAGCGACGTTGACGCTACCCAAGTAGGGCGTGTTTTGGCGGACGATAGGTGTAGCAACGGCAGAAGCCTCCTGCCTGATCGGTACAAGAATCTCCTGCCACGCGGTTTTTATGCTGGTAGATAGGCAGAACGAACGACTAACCTAGCCGTCTTAGCGATAACAAGCACGGGTACTCGTCCCTCCCAAATAAGATTATTCTGCAAGGCCTGTAGCAGTGTAGCCTTCCATAGACTTCGCCGCCCCTAAGCAGGTCTCCGTCACCGGTGCCACGGAGTAACTAGAATAGAGGCATCTGATTATGGATCCCTACGAGCTGCCACCGCCCTACTCCGGTCCGCCTCGCGGCGCCTATCTCGCACATTCTGGTGATGGCGGGCGCAAACAGCCCTGTAGGCTTGGTCTGAGAGCCGTCCCTCGGTGTGTATACAAGAATATACAGCCTCGACGACGATTGGAATTTCCTCCGAAATTGTTGAATAGAAGCGTACAGATCCTTCTCCAGAACACAGCGGGGAATGTGTTAGGTGCTCTCCGAGTACCCGAGATTGTTATCAATACTGAGCCTCGTGAATCTTGCCGTCCGACAGACCAATTATATCCGAAGCTGTCAGCTATCACCTAATGGACAAGACCTTAGTGGAGGAACAGCTGCCTCGCCGCACACTATATGATTACCATGGGTCATATTCGGGCACGTCAATTGATACGGTGATCTTCTTCTGGCATGCCTAAAGTGATCAATCACAATTACCGCATCTGGCCTTGAGCTTCTTGAGTTCCTAAGCGCTCTCTTGGCTTTCGTAGACTCTGCACGTACTTAAGTTGGAGATGTCTCCCTATAATCCTGATAGCGGAGTGGCTACTCACTGGTACGTTGGGTCTTGTTGTATCGCACTGCTCCTGCAATGTTTATGCTTCGCCTCTTTGGACTCCTGTCCCTTGTAGCCGCGAGGGAGCTTCCGGTGAAAATCGACACCAAACGTGCCGTGGACTCTGGAATTGCTAATATACATGTTGCATTCGATCCGGCTTTCGAGAGCCTGGTGTCTTATACCTATGGGTCTTGCCACTCCATCGACGCCGACGACTACCACCACAGTATAGCACGATCTCAAGGTGTCGACCACGATCGTCTAGTATGGAGGGTACCTGCAGATGTCAAGTCTGGAGACTGTATCTCTGCCTGGGATACGGAGTCGAGGCTGGTGGGACGGAGCGCACCAATACCTGTGCGGAACAAATGGGTCAAGAGAACTGTCATCCCCATGGACAATTCTAGTGGAATTGATGTGCAGGGGCCCTGGTTTGATGGAGTCGCTTTGTTAAACGGAACGAACTTGACTGCCGTAGAAGTCGTCCAGGCCAAGGCTAAAGAGATTGCCATAGTCGGCGCCGGTATGGCCGGCTTGATGACTTGGCTATGTCTTCACGAGTCCGGTATGCAGAATTTGCAACTCATAGAGTCCTCTGAAAGACTTGGAGGACGCGTGCGCACCAGGTATTTTGGCGACCCTAGCGAGAGGTTGTATCAGGAAATGGGGCCTATGAGAGTACGTTTCCCGACTTTACACGAAGCAATCTAATTGGACTGACTTTTTGATTTCCAACAGTTCCCAAGAAGCATTACGGACCGAGAAACGAACCGCACCATCGATATTGAGGATCAGAAGCTGGTGTTTGGCCTTGCTGATGAATTGAACAGGCTCAATGGTAACCGCAGCGAGTATTCGGTTCAGTTCATTCCTTTCATCCAAAGGAGTACCAGCGGACTTCAATGTACCAGGAGGTCCAGACTAGCAAATGGAAGATGCCCTACAATCGCGGATATCGAAGCAAACGCAACCTTAGCTCCAGAGCCTGTTTTTCCTGCCGACGTCGAGACAATTTCCGATCAAGTGCAAGACATTACGTCTGATCCTGATCTCATAGACGACATTGCAAGGAACGTTTTCCAAGCACACAGAGACTGGGTAGACTCCGGTCTTGGGGGACTTCCAGGGGACAGTTGGTCCGAGTTCGCTTACATTCACAATTACCTGGGAGCAAACCTCAATGTCACGGAACAGGTCTTAAACAATGTTTTGAGTGGTGCAGGATACGGCGATTCTGCCTTCTGGCACTTAGTATTTGAAAGCGCTTACTTCAGAGCAACGGACTGGCGAACCGTCGACGGGGGCTTGAACCGCTTACCCAACGCGTTTCATCCATTAGTGGACAACGCCACAGTTTTTAATCGAAGAATTTCTGGGATATCATACGACGAGGAAAATAAACGAGTAACCTTGTCCTGGAGAGAGGGCTACAGGCAACCGGCCCAGAGCGCTTCATATGACTATGCTATTACTACTGTTCCGTTGACGTCAATGCGGTTGTGGGAATTGCCAGATTTCTCGCCTATCAAGGCAAGTGCCATCAGAAGCTACAACTATGTCAGCGCCTGTAAAGTTGCGCTTGTGTTCCAAACCAGATTCTGGGAGCATTTTGAGCAACCAATATATGGTAGCTGCTCTTCATCCACGGATAGACCAGGAGTAGGCTCAATATGTTGTAAGTGTCGATATCTTGCTCACGTACACACTCTCTGATCAGCGTAGATCCTTCTTACGATATAAACTCGACTGGTCCCGGTGTGATGCTGGCGTCCTATGTTGGGCCAGATTACGGGCCTAGATGGGTGTCCGTCCCAGAAGAAGAGCATGTGGAGTACGTAGTAGAGGCTATGGCGGATGTACATGGAAATGTAGTTTACGAGCAATATACCGGCGAATATGATCGATTATGCTGGTTACAAGAGGAGCATAGTTCTATTGGTTGGGCGAGTCCAACAGTGGGACAACGGCAGCTCTATTTACCGTCATTTTTCCAAACAGAACAGGGGGTTATTCTCGGCGGCGAGGCCACCAGTTACACCTCCAGTTGGAGTGAGTACAAGCTTTCATATAAGTCACACTGCGATTGAGTCAACCACATTTCATGCACTGGTACATTGATACTAGCTCTGGATCATTCATTTAATTCAAATGTTCGTGTATATATATTAACCCAAACTCATAGTTTCGAGCGCTTTGGAGTCGGGTATTAGATCATCCGTACAGCTCTTGCTAGGTAAGAATGCGCCTTCTACACCCATACACGCTAACAACGGTCAGAACTTGGGCTTGTTGATGAGGCACAGGCTATAGTAGAAAAATGGATGGCCCGGTGGATCTCAGTGTAGATACATATATTTAGGGGTCAATAGGGTGTCACTGTCAATTGGCAAGTGTGAGCTTGATGTGTCTCGATTCTCCTCCAGCTAGGCATCGTTCTCCGCGAAAACTTCTCATCAGTGACGATGAAGCGACTCACGTTTGATGGCGACATGGAGAAACCGAAGCTCTAACATGTTGGAACGGGGCATTCTACCCGGCAATACAATAGCTAGCTTTGTGTACTGCTAGGATGTTTGATTTCTGTGTAAATAGATTTGAAACCCCTGTGGGGATTGACCAACTAGGACCAACTAGGACCAGACCTCAAGAGATTTTCATTAATAAGGCTCGTTCATGTCAATTTCACATGTTGTTGGAAACTCATTGTTATGTAGCTAGAAGCCATCCGGGAATCGGATTGCATGAACGTTGGTGTTGGTCTTGAGACCAGACAACAACTCTATGCGAGGGTTACTTCTCCCAACGTGGCCTATATCGACTGCTAATCGGACCTTTGAATATATATTGCGGCACATTCGATTTCTTTCATATGTATCGTCGGACTTCAATCTACAACACAGAGAGTTTCTATTTTTCTGAACGTGCAGCGCACTAAAACAGTTGTTAATTATTACTTCATTCACGCAACCCTAATCTTGGAGTCTAAAATGCATCTCGCAAAGGCTTTGTCATTCCTTGCTTTTGCCACATTTTCATTGGCTGGTCCTCTGCTGGCTACTCGGGATGCTTGTAGTGATTGTGGAACCAACCTTGGAGCTAGTGACTGCCCGTAAGTCGTATTTGTTTAGTGTACCTAAGAAATGTTCGCGATGTGCTGACTTGGAAATTTGATCTAGTGCTGACGATGGAGCGTGTCTGGTGAATCAGTGCAATGCCGATAGCAGCTGTCAGGCATGTGGGATA
The DNA here is from genome assembly GCA_027478595.1 of Erythroxylum anguifugum. Taxonomy (NCBI): domain Eukaryota; kingdom Viridiplantae; phylum Streptophyta; class Magnoliopsida; order Malpighiales; family Erythroxylaceae; genus Erythroxylum; species Erythroxylum anguifugum. Next base: position 24,668 of record JANIPN010080343.1, read on the forward strand.
GATTGTAGTATATATGGTTAAGTCACGAAGATCTCGGATAACTTCATAAAGGCGTCAGGATTGCAGGATATTTCTAGAGGATATACGGTGTGAGGGAATCTCTATGAACTGTTCCTCTCTAAGGACGGACTTCGCTACCGTGAAATCAGGATTAAGGCCTCCACTAGTGATCGTTGAGCAGCCGTGGCATACGTGAGAAGGTCTGGGAAACACGCGTTAGTCTGACTTGTCTTCTAAAATTTACGGTCACAATTTCCGATGCATCCGCTCGAGAGATGGTTCTGTAGTTGTTCTGAGTTAGACTTAAAACTAGTTGGACAACTATATAGGCATCGTTATCGACTGCATTGCAAAGTATCACTGGTAGTATCTTAAATCATAACCTGATAACCATGAAGCTTATCCGTAGTCTATTCACGGTTATATATCTTTCGACCGTCGTTTTGTCTGTAGATCCGAGCTTGGTGCACGTCGCTGATATAACTTTTAATCTTGGTGAGCAGCACATTACTGGGCAGACTCCTCGAGGGACCTATGTATGGGTAGATATTAGGGATGGTAAACAAAATTTCACCTTGCAAGAATATAGATTGCTAATGGAATAAGGGACTCTCAATACCACAGAATACAATCCTGATCTGACAGCACCAGAACCTCTCCGGGCGCGACTCCTCCCTGGAGGTGGGGATTACGCCAGGATAGACTCCGACGGTAGCTTTGCAATAGATGTTACGACCGTTTTCAAGGGTGTTAATGTTCCTAACATATTCCGAATCACTACAACCGGCCATGTCCAGAGTTTCGACGTGGAGAATGATCGGACCACCGACTTTGGGGAGCTGAATGCTTTCCAGATACTGACGGTCAACACCGACAGTAAAGAGTATGGCTGGCTCAATACTGCAGCGCTTGTTGGACAGGAGCGTTTTGTCATCAAGGATGGAACGGTGCGCACTGTCAATCTGAAAATATGGAGGGTCGAGGTCCGAGGTTCCGCGCCTCCGGTGAGTAGGAAGTCGGTAGATCCTAAGGTACAGGATGAGCTTTAGCATTGGATCTTGTCTTTAGTTTCATGGCTAGACGGTCATGCTCGTTGAATATAGGGGGCATGACAGCTTTACACAGCTCTTGAAATCCATCTTCTTCCGTAGCACTTTCAATTAACCTCGCACAGTGGTGTTTATAGGTGTCTGAAGCCTTATGTCATGCTGTCATTCTGTCATGGAAAGGCGTAGCCATTACGGATAGGGACGACGGAGGTAATTGCCATGTGTTGGTATATGCCGAGATTGCCTCGAACGCGCGATACTTTGACTGAAAGCCGAATTGAACTCGTAGAATACAGACGCTCGGCAAGTTGAATAGCTTGGCAGGAAGGCGACACAGAATTGAGGCTTTAGACTTGATGAACCTGTGAATTTAGCTCTATGGTGGCCTTCAGCACCGCACTGAGAAACAACAAGAATACTTTCTGAATTAGGTCTTACATTGATACTGGCGAAGAAAGCCAGTATGCATTAACAGTTACAGGTTATCAAGGGAATATGTGATTATTGCTAATGCACGGGGTGTCAATACGCGTACTCGTTCAAATTGGCAGATGTTTTTTCTTTGAGACACATTCGGTGCCAGAAATAATTTTTCAGGGATGATCAGGACTTGGCTTGGCTGACGTCTACTTGGCACCACGAGAGTCTCGCGTGCAACATGAAACCATGAGGTAATTATAGTACAGCAATCCTCCTAAACCTAAGCAAGCGCCGGTTGCGAAACATCGAGAACCATGGAGACCGACACGTAGGATAATCCTGCGGGCAGTGCTTTGTTGCTCCCTGATATATAAATATGGTTCTCCCCCGCGTTTTGACGTTAGAAACCCGAGTTACAGCTTGTATTAAGGCCTACGTTCCCTTCAATTCTGACCTCTAAGACCGCCCGCTTCGTGCTCCTGGCTTTTAGCACTTGGATTTGAAGACCGATAGATTCGGCTAGAAGATCATAATGGCAGACCCATCTTCAACTGCAAACGAACAGACAGCCACACAGTCGAGCACAAATACAGCCCAGCATGAGACGGACGTCTACGAACCAGCTTCCCAAGGCATGAAGAAGTATAATCTCTACTATACCACCTCACGCCTCAATGCCACACTTCACCTTGGCAAGTCGACAGTACCCGCTACTTACTATCTCCGAACTCATTTGTCTCTGCGGAAGCCGCAGCTCGAGGTACTGCGTGGCGGCTCCAAGGAGTCTCCGATGGTTGCTTTTGGCAAGATACGCAAAACTTCGCGACACATGTTGATAGGTTTGGGAGACTGTCGGAAGGGGCCAGAGAACCAACAACTTTCTTTGGAAGAGCTGATACGGGAGAAGAACGCTTTGCGTCGAAGCAACTACAGTTTTGGAACTGCAGCTGGCAGTGAAGGAGGCGGGAGGATCCAATATACTTGGCGCAAGAACATGAATAAGTGGGTTGCGACAGTGTACGATTGCGTAGACGAAAGTGGGAGGGTCGTTGCCAAAATGTTCAGCGGCGGTGCGTTTAACTTCAAGAAGGGTGGCGAAGTCGAGGTACTCGAAGGCTTGCATCAAGATCTGGAAGACATGCTGATGATAAGCTCCCTTTCGATTTGGGCATGGGAGGCTCTTGATTACCAGAGTCTGCTGAGGGGCTACGAACGAGGAAGCAAAGATAATCAAGCTCCTACAAGGTCTGATACCGAGCCTGGAATTGAAATTTCGAGACCGATTTATGAATTGAGCTAATTTAGCGTATCTATAAAATGAGCGAGAACAATATCATCTTTCTTTGGCACAAAATAGGCATAATGCAGTGTACCAATGGTCACTGCCGCATAGTCTCCGTGGTGTACAAAGTGACCTTCACGATACAAATTAGCATGGAAGTGTCAAAAACCTCGGTTCAATCTTACAATAACAATGTCAAGTTATTCATTCGAATAGCGCATGGCTACTCTTTCTTGGGAGTTAGTGTGTCGGTGGGTAACTACCAGGTACCTACCTAGGTAGGTAGTAAATGGCTAGTACAGTACTCGTACCTTTCATAATGCCTGGCGGTCTTGGCAGCAATACCGCGCGCAATATAAACTTTTGCCCGCATATCATTTAATCAAGTAGCTTGAGTAAATTAACCGTTGTTAGCATATCTATCTTGCGAAAACATGAACTGGTCCTCTTTTCCCTTTGAAATAAGATCATTAATCTTGGGTCAGCTTTTGGATACGTCTGACTGTTCTCATCTCGGTGATCATGGACGCGCTGTAGCCTGGAAGCGCGAGCTTTCGCAGTACATGCTGGTCTGTAGTGAGTGTCTCGATACGGTTAGACTATTTTGGACGAGTCTAATGTAGTTGTAAGAGCAATGGGCAGAGACGGTGATACATCTAGTCGCAACACAGGTGCCGGTCGAGTTAGTGATTAATGTGTTCAATGAAACGATCGCTGTACGTGCCGTGAAATTTCAAACCAGGTATGCTGGATAGCGGATCAAGACGTTAAACAGGCGATTGAAAAAGTTCACCAGCTAACAAGGTTAGAAATCATACAGATAGGGTATGGTTGGATGCTGCTATCAAAAGAGGTTTTGTATCGTGTGTGCAGCTCTTGCTAGATGCGGGAACCGATATCGAGGATACGGAAACGAACGAGGACGGGCGAACAGCTATACAGGTGGCGATTGATGTTTGGAAATGGGACATCGCCGAACTTTTGTACGAGCGAGGCGCCGATTTGGAGGTAGAGGAACCGTATTATTGTCTCGAAACAAGTTTTGTGCTGTTATGCGCAGCAGCTTCAGCGGGTAAATTACAGCTGGCTACCAAGCTACTTGACGCGGGCGTTCCTACACAGAAAGAACGAGAAGATCCATATCCACTCTGTTATGCGCTTGATGGGAACAATGTGGACGTAGCGGAGCTTCTACTGGATCGAGGGGCCAGTTTTCTTAACGATGATATGCCTCCGAGACTTCCTCTTATAGATGCGGCGGCTTCGTGCTCGGTTGAGACGATTTCAATGCTTATCGACAGAGGTGCAGACATTCATGCAAGCACTGAACACGGAAATTCACCACTCGATGGCGCGATGCCCAGGAACGAACCTGTTGCGCGCTTTCTAATCGGCTTGGGTGCTGAGATAAGTGGCAAGACTATCAGGTCTGCCGTCAAGGGGTCTTCAATGCCATTTCTAGAGTACTTGATAGACGAAACAGGTGACTGGGGTCGTCTAAGAGCGTTTAATCACGCGATAGAGGAGGGGAATGAAGATCTGGTAAAGTATTTTCTTGCCCAAGGCATGAAGCCTGAGTACTTGGACCTAGACCAACTTTCTCTTGGCAATGTTGCTTTAGTAAAAATCCTTCTAGATGCTGGAGCAGATCCGAACACGCCTTCTGATTTGAGTGGTAATTCACTGTACAGAGCTGCGAAGATTGGATCGATAGAGTTGGTGGAGCTTCTATTAGACAAGGGAGTACCCGTGAATTTTAGAACCGGGCGGTGCCAAAGAGCCATACAAATAGCAGCTTATTGTGGCCACGAAGAAATAGTGAAGATTCTTCTTGCCCGAGGAGCAGATGCCATCACCCATGTTGGTGGTGACTATGGATCAGCTCTTGGCGCTGCAATTGCTGGCGGCCACAAGAATATAGAAGCTATCCTTAGAGACCTTGGGGCGACCCCGGTGATCAATCCCCCAGTATATGGTTCTAGTTAGAACGGGTTAACTAGATTTGGGCTTTGAATTTTACACGGACTGTTACCTTTTAAGCTCTGTTGGGGCGAAAGCTTGAGTACAGTCGGTAGTTGTTGAATGAACATCGGTTGGTACGACACGTATCGACATGTCCTTTCGGAAAGAGCAGGACATGTTAGAAGAATGTTTAGCTCGCAGGTTAGTAGCCCAGTTGGTCTAGTGGCTTGGAAGAAAGCTGTCGGATGGTAGCCGCCCGTGCTTCATAAGCTGTTTGATCTAACAAGGTCCCTGTCTCGACTAGAACGGTTGCATCACCGATCGAAAGGTTACGCTGTCTAAATCTCTGCCAGATAAACCATGCACCCATAGAGATCAACGTAAGTGGAATCGATATGGCAAAGAAGATCCACCAATGCGACTCGACAGCTAGCGAAGAATCGCCCCCCGAGTCTTCCCGTGACTCAAAGAACGGCATGCTCAAGAATGCCTGCTTGTGTTAGCCCAATGTCTCAAACGAAACGAGCAGTTGCATACCGAAGTAAATGTGCCTGGCAGGTAAATCATCGTGAGAACGGCCAGAGTTATCATCGAAGAACTGTCTTTTCTCGAAGCTGCGGCTATGTTCTTTGAAATCTCGGCAATCTGTAAATTCGTTCTGCCGTCTTTTTGCTGAGACAAGTGGTAGGACATTGCGATTTGCACTTGTGCTCGAGAATTGTAATTTTCTGTCCAAGACCTCATGATCCGCGTCTTGGACATCATAGATTGAATCGCCGAGTCGGTTGATCCTCGGTCTTCCAGCTTAGAATCCGGAGGAAGGTTCTCGTATAGCTGATGGAAGAAAGCTAGTCTCTCCTCGATGTCGGATAGATCTCTTTGAAGGATATGACCCAGCCTCAAAATATCGTGCAACTGTCGGAAGTCATAATCGCTGTTTGATTTCAGACCCGACTTTTCCTATGAGAAGTTTAAGCCGAGGACATGAATTCAAACTTCTCAAAACCTACAAAGTTTATGATGTCTCGTCTCATCTCTCTAATACGCTCGTCATTGCAAGAAAAATAGTAGCTGATAATGCAAAGTTCTACCATAAATTGTCGGGATAAATGCGCATTCATGACGTTGTTAGCACATCCTAGTATCACTTGCTTAGCTTTCTCGGGGCAGTTTGCTAGCACATAGCTTTCAAATAATGTTAGTCGTAGGACGGCCTAACGTCTATATCGACTCACCATGTCGCTTTGGATCTACAGTCGTAAGATCTCCATACATGGCAGCCCTTCCCCATCCAACCGAGACGGTAAACGGAAACTTTGAAGTCAGGAACCGTATGCCAAAGCATGCAGCGATGACTGTACCTTGTTTGATCAAGGTGCCGGTAGCATCCCGAAAGTTTTCACGAAAATCTCCTTGGGTGACCCACCGAGACGTGTACAGCATTGCTCTAATAAAGGTTTCTGATAACCCCAAGTATTGTCTCAATCTATCGAGAGTAGATTTGCCGACTTTGACGTCTTCCAAGTTTTAGTTTAAAGCGAACATGAATGTAGCGTATGCATACGATAAACGTCATCAACGATTGACATGTCTCTATTTAAGAAACTACTTTGGAATAAGCGAAATTACAGATCATTCGTTATGACGAGCGCTGACTGACATTATCCGTAGCATTGGCGGAGAATCTTCGACGGATTGTTCGTCTTTTGTCTAATACAGCGTTAATAATTTCATGTACGCAATCGATACAACACCATGTGGCATGCCTTCAAGCTCGCCATAAGCGCATCATGTCCCAAGTCGGTTTTCCATGTTAGTGGAGACTGGGGCCACACTTCTAATAGATCAACTGCGGTGACAGCGTCTTCCTGCACCTTTCGTCGGGCGGCATCGTCTCTGTCGTACACATCGTGAAGAAGTTCTGGATACGACGCCCCGTATTGATACAATATAGTTCTTGCTTCATCGGCCATTATGAGATTAAATTTAGAGTAATCCCTTAGCTCCGTGCTCTATGAAAACTGTAGGGATTTCTACATTGTATTTGATCGTAGGATACATGGTGTACGAAGGACGCGACGCCACCGGTCCGAGTTAGGAATAGCGTACAAGGCACATCTTGCGAGAGGCGCGTTGCATGAGCGATGAATTTAATTTACAGTATAACACTCGTACATGAAGATACATGAGATCAAATTGGAGATGAATGATAATAGTTCGACACACAAACCGGTGTTGACCGGTTCTGTCTAGGCTAGCGTTGGGTGTCCTTTGAAGCCCTTCACTACCAAGACGAGTATTCGATGAGGTTTGTCAACATGGTTCAATGCGATTAATCTCGCTGGTCGAATGCGACCTAAGTGATAGTCCTACTTTGGCCATCAAGTTCCGTGGGACACAGTATCAACAAATAACCTCACTAATCCGCGATCTTCAGTCGCTTTACGGCACGTTAAGTAGCTTTCAAGGTACACTAAAGACACCAGATGACAACCAGCACCCTTTGAGATATGTCACCATCAGGTTATCGCTTATGGTTCTCTGCTGTTTAATCGACGTGAATTCTCCAGAGTTCTCTGCTAAGCTGAGAGTTAAATCCTTCTCGTGCTACGAGCATGGTCAGTACTTGTTTGACAGAGAGATGCTAGGATCAAAGCGGAGGTCGGGAACCCGTAACCCTGTTATCAGAACGGTCGCAGTTTATCTAATTGAGGCTTCAAGTACTAGGAAAATTTTGACGTACTGTGCATCATAGCCAAATTGTCGCTGACAAGAACGTCCCCTTTCCCCCACTCGATCCGAGCGCATACTCTTCGGTCGTAAAGCGACTGCTCAATTGCGTGGCGAATTGATGTTTCCTCATTCTGATTCGTATTCTCGATAGATACGAGTGATGGGTCGAAAGCCGTACGTTCTTGCGGCCAATGTTCGTGGTACCTTAGGATATCCTGTCCAGTGGACGGATGTTTAGATACCAATGGCATCTTTGTGAGGTGTGCGGCTTCAAAAGCAGGGGTTTTGACTCCCCAAGTCAGGTGGCGGAGAGATTCAAGAGTACATGGGGTGGGTAGATGCTGAAAGATTAGTCGGGAGGCCGCGAATAAGGTACGGCCGCTTCCAATTGGGGAGCCTGTCGGGGTCGTGAAAATCTGAAAACTTTGGAGGTCTAATCAGTATTTGTACGATAGGTCAAGTCGGGAGACTCACCGTGGTGGTTTGGGGACGCCGTCCACGATCTTGAACAACCCATCGAACTGGATTTTGGTTAGTAGGAATACTGAATTGGTCGGATTATGCTTACATGCATGGGCATAGGCTCTGAGGACAGAACGTTATTAAGTCCTCCTCCGTTAGAAGGAACATCTTTAACACGGAGTATCTCTCCAAATTTCCATTTCTGGATTTGACCCATTTCTCTCCCCTTGTCTAGGAAGACACTCTCATCGTCTGCGCCCTCAAATTTACGTAGAATGACAGGTGAGGATAGTTCGGAAAGCTCGCGAAGTTTGTCCATCGGCACCGATGAGAATAGGGTGCCGGGATTTAAAGCGGTGACCACCAATCCACAGGGATACTTATGATCGAAAGATACGGACAGGTCTCCCCAGTCGTAAAGCGAGGAGCTCTCACGATAACAATACAGCCTTCCCTGATGATAAACAGGCTCTACTGGTCGAGGCCATCTGTCCATCTCCGACCTTTTGATAGGCGTGAATGATCCATCTATACCACATAAAATTGAACAGTGCCATGGCGTCATGGGTAAACCTGATTCAAGACCAGGAAGGATGCCAACTGAGATTTTGGTCGCCGAATTGGATGCATGAATAGATAGGCGAACTGCATTAGGATACGTCTGTTGGATGAGCTCGGCAAAGCACTTCAGAAGTTGTCAGCGAGGTTTGGTATTAGCTGATCCAATATTTACCTTGCCTCTTGTGATCATTTGCTTGGCTACCCTTTGAGCATGTTTCTTGCGTGAGCTCATGGTGGATGAGGCGGAGTCGATAGAACTCGCTCCGCTAGAAGCAGAAGAGTCGCTGGGAGATTCATCTCGAAACGTCTGGGAGTATGCAAGGTCTAAGGAAAGAAATCTAATATATCCTTTGTAGGTAGTCGTGACGCTCTCGTCTGATTTGATATGCCTCCTAATATCAAAGTTGTCTTCGCAAAATTTCGAAACAAGTTCGCAGCGAACTATTGGAGCTAGAGCTTCGTATTTTTGGGCATCAAGATCCGTCAGGAGTTCATGAGGTATTTTGATCTGTTCGGAGACCTGAGATATTCGAACAAACTCTATCGATGAATGTCCAGCGTCTAACGCCATGCGTCGAAGTTCTTCACCATAATTCCTAACGTTATTCGTTAGTCTGCTTGATATATTGATGTTTAGGAGGGTATTGAGATCGGAGATTCACGTACCAGACCTGAAGGTCGGACACACCAAGCAAGTCTGATTGCATTAGTAAGGTATGATACTTCTAGGCAAACTTACCGTTATAAACTATACCATCAGATACAATGGTGAGTTTGGCCCCTGGCTTATAGATGTCTTTGATAGTATCGCATAGCCCTTGGAGAAGTGCCAGTGCTAGTTCCTCTGCTTTGTCTGGAAGTACTCCCAGGACTTTGTCAACCGAGTTTGGTGATTTGAATGGGAAGGCAGGTAACACCAGGTGCACAACGGCATTTCGTTTAACATTCTCGATTATTCTAGGCAAGAATGTATCCCGGAACTTAGGAGACTCTCTAGGGTTTGTAGCGTGTTTTGTTAACCTGTACCTCTCAATGACTTCCAGTATCGCCCGCGCGATACGCTCATATGACTGATCGCTGGTGTCGGGAGCGGTAGCCTTGATCCGTACGGGGGCTGTTAGACATTGAAATGCTCGTAACAGGTAGAATTTGTTGGCGAACAAAGAGATGATTCTCTGAAGAAAAATAGACAACATAGACATGGCTTGAGATAGGCTCATACAAGGTGCCTTCATCGCTTCATTGCATATACTGTACCTAGCAAGCCTGTACTTAATATATGATCATGGCAACTTAGGTCGTATATCGGAGAACCCCGCCAACCGGAGCAATTACTGTTGACAAGAGCTACTGCATTAGCTCACATACCAATTAGTTAAGTGGTAAGGGGTAAGTAACTGGGGTGGTACGTGCATGCCTTCCGTATACTAGGCCGATATATGCTCGCGGTAAACCTGGGTGTGATTTCCTTTTAAGTATAAATAAGAAATTGTACGGGCAAGCCGCTTTCAACCGCTAGCAACTTTGAACCATTGTACGCCGAAGCTAAGATCTGAAACAGCTTATAGGAAATTAATCTGGTCATCAACTACTGAAGCCGGTGAAGAACGACCATGACTAGGGAATCAAGGGCTTGACGAGAACGTCAAAATCCTGCCTCTCCCTTCCTAAACCTGACCCGGAATATAAATTATCACCATGCCGATTCAGCCTATTGGATTCTTGAATCTTTGCCTCCATTATTGGCACCGTCGCTAACAGCCGTTGATTTTCGCTTCCTGGCGGACCATCTCCGATGCTTTGGCTGTGAGGAAAATTTTCTTGGTTAGATCGATAGCGTGGCTATTCCATTCATGTAGATATCTCCGGTATGGGTTCCGGACACACAACATAGAGGATTTCATGGTGTAAGACCGGTCTAAAACACTGATGTTGCATGTTGCGCTTTTATTTGGCAGACCCATAAGGAGTAGGTAGTATCTGAGAATCTAAGCTCTGGACTAAATCGTATTTAATCATTGGATAGGAAATATCTCCATGCTAAGGCGCCTTAGGCCGAAGGACGAATGAAAATTTAGGCGCCCGTTTACGGCAGCTGCGACAATGAATAGTGGCAAAGCACACGGAAAAGGTGCCACATCCGCGCAAGTAGCCGAAGTCGCATTTTTTAGCGTTGTAGATCTTATGGTGTCAGCATCTGGGACCGGACTAAAGTAACCTAGCTCGGCTGAACCTTTGTGGTAATGTGTTGGCTACTTGAGGGGCGTGATTTATTTGAAGAGGTTAGCGATTTGCGAATGCGGTAGACATCCGTAGGAGGTAAACTTGAAGGATAAATATAACATCTCTACACTCATGGAAGGACAAATTCTTTACTTGAGGGGTGCTCAACCTAAAAATGCAACCAAAGTACGATAAATTCGACGTTGTGATTGCTGGGGGTATGGTTTTACTGAACTAGAAGCTTCTGGAGGAGCTGCTAACCTACCATAGCTGGGCCTACAGGCTTGACAACTGCATTGCTGCTCCGTCAACTCGGGCTGTCAGTCTGTATATTAGGTATGATAGAGGAACTATGGAAGATAACAACCGCTTAAGTTGAATCAGACAAATCACCGCATGCTCTTAAGTTGGGACGTGCAGATGCTCTCAATGCTAGAACCCAGGAAACTTTGGAAGTCGCCGGAGTACTAAGTGAACTCGAATCTCTGGGATTGAGATGTAACAGTAAGTTTGATTCGTCTAAACACTATCATTCAATTGCTTAGCGACTATGGGTAAAAGCAAGCTCAGCTTTTGCCGATGGTGTATTTCTGTCACGGCAAAACCGATGGTGGACCTCGCTAAAGAACGTTCATCGGCCGAACTTCCTTATAATCGGACAGCCTGAAATTGAAAGAGCAATCATTTCCAAGCTGGATATAGATGTCTGGAGGAACATCATTGTGAATCAAGTCGAGGAGGTCTGGGATGATGATAGAGGGTCTCTGGTTGCACGATTGCATCATGCCGAAGGTATTCTTGAAGCAAAGTACTTGGTGGGTGCCGACGGAGCGCGGTCCTTCGTTAGGGAGCAACTCAAGATTCCATTTGAAGGAACAAACCCTGAGATGGTTTGGGCGGTTCTGGATACCTTCGTTGACACCGACTTCCCTGTGTGTCCTGAGATCATCACATTCCAAATCAACGGCCAAGCACGAGTATCTTGGATCCCAAGGTGGGTAGGAGGTCATCAACTACCAGATGTGTCGCTTAGTCAATTACAGAGAACGTGGCATGGCAAGATTCTATGTTTTGCTCGACGGTGAGGTCACACAAGCATTGACGGAGGCGAAAATCCAGGAGGCGATGAAGCCATACCGGATAGAGTTTCTCGAGACCGAGTGGTTCAGCAGATTTGAAAGTAAGCGGCTAGGTTGTTGTAGTAAGACATGATTTAACAGTTCTAGTTAAGGAGAGATTGGCGGATACTGTGTTCTCACCACACCGGAGAATCATCCTAGCAGGAGATGCCGCACATATCCACGGTGTCAATGGTGGACAAGGCCTTAATACAGCCATAGCTGATGCTTTTGCATTGGCTTGGCGATTGAATCTTGCTGTCTTGGGCTTTCCGGGAGGGCTCGATTCTTATCAGACAGAACGTTTAGGCAATGCTCGAAGGGTAATTGACGTTGCCTCAAAGTTGGCCAGGAGCACGGTCAGGACAGCAAAGGAGTATCTTGATCTTGTCGAGGCCAATGCTGGATATATTACAGGTGAGACGAGTTGTTCCATACTGTTCCTTGCTCATATTGTTAGGTACCGGGGTTCACTACCCGATAGGTTCGTCTCTTGCCATACAAGGCTCAAAAAGTGGCGTATTTGTTCCTGGTTCTCGATGTCCAGATGTCTATCTTCACGAAATTCGTGGAACGGAGACCATAAGCTATCGTATCTACGAGAAGACCCACTACGGGAAGTTTTTGTTTATCTGCACCGAACTGGGCTACCAATGTTGCGATGAATTGGAGCCTGATATGGAAGTGCATAGGGCAAAGCTGCTGGTAGATTGCAATTTTGATTTGGAAACGACGCCTGCCGAGTACCTGAAGGCCCCGAATCTCTTCAAGCTCACTGGGATCAGAACGGGAACGAATGCCGAATCTATTTCTTTGCCAAAGGATGAAGTTATAGTGGTGAGGCCGGACATGTACGTCGGGTATGTTGGATCACAGCCGGAAGAGTACTACCGAGGTTTCTTTACGTAGAATTAATGTAATATAGACTTGTAGAATTCCTTGCGTAACATCCCGTGATTAATTATTGCACGCCTAGACGCCTTAGCAAGAAATCTTCACTTGAGCGATTTCGCGGGGCAGGCTCCCTCCCCTTAACCACCTCGGCTGAATATACTTCTCTATACAAATTTATATCGAAGAACTAGCTAGTAAAAGTTATTTCGATGCGCGAAGAGCGTAATGTCCCTGAATACTCGGGTTTGACTTATTATATAGGAGTTGGATATAGTAATATAGCATTGATACTATGCGCACGATATATGCAGCCTTACGAAATACGCTCAGACTTAGGTGAATAAAAAAATATAGGTGCTTTGATTTGGGTGTCAGGGGTGGGTGATTAGGTGATGCAGACGCTTTAAAGCACTTAACTTGCCCACCCGAGTCACCTATATCGTCCACCTACGTCATTTTGGTACCCTAATAGGCCGCATCTAAGTTACTCTAGTATAAAGAGCACCTTGCATGGCTGCTTCGATTTCATGCATGGCATTAGCGCATACAGTTTCTATGATCAATGTTACAAGTAAGATGAGTGAATTCGAAGGATACAAAGGTAGCCAATGTTACACAGAATTTGTTAAAAGCAGGGGATCCTTGCCCACCAAACGCGACCTGCCGTACAGATTTGTATGAGGAGGTAAGTTCAGCCGAGGTGGGTGCGGGGCGGTCCGGGGGTTCCCTGTCCCGTAAAACCTTTGGTCCACGTCAAACGCGGCTGTACTCCCCTGGCCGCTTATGGCCACTGTTTCAACCTTAATTTGAAGTATTATATTGATGAGGCCTTCAAGCACCAAGTTTACGATATGAATTCAGAAGAGGTTTAAACGTCTGTTTGACTGTCGGGTCAACGGAATCGATGTTGCATACTGATATAACAACTAACCACTTTAGGGGAAGAAAGTCGTCTTAGGTAGCTAGTACAAGTACCCCTCACTGCGCACTCCGATAGTGGCGCGACGGTCATGGCTAACGAATTTACGATTTCTTGTGGAGCTCTTGATTTGTTAGACTCGTTCTTAGATGCTTCTTTAGACTATCCATATGACGTATTGCCGTGTGAAAAGCATATGGGCCTCGGCCAAGCCAAAAAGCGAATGTAAGGAAGGGCTTATTCCACTATTTAACAGCCTCAACGTAAAAAGCTTCAGTGTCATAAGGCTGTCATACTGAAACATGACCGATAACAAAGCACCACCCATGGATACAACGAGTCAAGCCGGTGATTACTCTACCGGAAGTTACTCAGCCAAGGAAGATCTAGCGCCAGATAGCCCGGAACATGATTCGCCTAACGAACGAAGCTGGAAAGCTTGGTCTCAAGTTCTTGGATCGTTTCTTCTGGGCTTCAATTCATGGTAAGTTTGGCACGCTTGAAGATTGAGCTTTTGCTTCTTCTGGCGACTTATGAGTATTCTTAACCGCTTCCGAGCTACACATGCGTTGTGATAAGTAAGGTCTTCTCCGGCTAATGTTTGCTTCCAGGGGACTTGTCAATTCCTATGGAGTCTTCCAGTCCACCTATTCCCACACCAACCCTCCACTTGCCTCTCCTAGCTCAATAGCTTGGATCGGATCCATTCAATCCTTTTCACTGCTTTTTCTCGGTGTCTTTACTGGTCCAGTTTTCGATGCTGGCCGTGCCAGATTACTTGTGATAAGCGGGACTGTACTCCTCGTATTAGGTCTAGTCTTCACATCCATCTCTGGACCTTCACCAAATGCACCTGTGGAAACGTATTGGCAGATTGTCTTGGCACAAGGATTATGCGTTGGCTTTGGCATGGGGTTGGGCTTCATGCCTAGTGTAGCGATTCCGGCATCGTACTTCCAACGTCATCGGAGCTTTGCCGTCGGGACCGCTTTAACTGGTAGTTCCGTTGGCGGGATTGTATATCCGGTCATCTTACGCGCCATATTACCGCACGTGGGCTTTCGTTGGGCTGTGCGAGCCGTCGCACTTGTGGCACTGGTAACCGCCGGAACCGCCTGTATTATTTTGAAGCAACGACCATCACATGACAAGTCAACGCTTCTAGCATTGACTGCTTTGAAACAAGTAAAATTTGTGATTGTAATCGCTGGTATTTTTTGTTCATTTGTCGGAGTGTATGTTCCGTATTTCTTTATTGAAACAAAGGCCATCTCGGATAATGTACAGCTGAATGGGTTGCAAAGCTATTGGCTCGTGAGCTTTCTGAACGTGGGAGGAGTATTTGGTAGACTGGTTCTAAACTTCCTCGCTGATAAGTACGTTCTAAACTCGCGACAGAGCAAAGCTGATAATAAATAGAATCAACGCCCTCACAATACACGGGACTTGTGTGGTTATCGGAGGCATACTTATATTTGCTTGGCCGTTTGCACAATCGCTTGGTGCTCTGGTAACGTTTTCGTTGCTCTACGGGTTCTTCTCCGGAGGATTTACTTCGTTGCCTCCGGCATCGGTTGCGTGTCTAACTCCCGACAAGACACAGCTAGGCGGGAAGCTTGGTCTCACGTTCTCAATCAATAGTGTTGCCGTACTTATTGGACCACCGATTGCTGGTGTAATTCTACAAAATGGAGGCTATTCGGGGGTGTCGATCTTTGCGGGTGTGTTTTCTACCATTGGGGGGATCTTACTTTGTTTAGCGAGATTATTAAAGGATTAAACATAGACATGGTTGGGACATCAACTAATTTGAGACTGGCTTGCGACTTAGACTAGATCATTTTCAATTACGACGGGGACGGTAGGAGGCCCGACGTGAAATTTTGATACATGGCATTCTTTGATTGAGCCAGTCAGTAGTGGACAACTTATAAAGCGTAGTTAAGAACAATATAGATTATCCTAAAACCCGGCCTTTTGGTCGTCTTACCTCGATAAACGTGAGGATCGGGTAATTTATACGGCTAGGTAGAATCCTTGCTCTGGAGTCGAAGGTGTTTGCTGAAGGTTGGTTGCCAAGCCTTAAGAAGCGTCCAGGGAATCCCTATAGTGTACTCATACCCCTGTCCTAGAGATGTAGGGGTGATACCAGGGAGTGTCCTAGCTCTGAATGGCTTATCCGTGGTTGAGTCCATGAATGCGCCGCCACCAACATGCAGAGCCAATACTTCGGTAGCACTATTTTAACAAATACTATATAAGTGAGGCTGCAGCGATCGTGCCTAGAAATTTAGGTTCTGTGGTGAGCCATTAATGAATCTTAACAATACTTCAAGAAGGTAAATCCAACCGCGCTACGTTTTCACTCACACTGCTGCTGCCAATAGGACCATTTGCGTACTCGTACCAGTACATATACCTACCACACGGTCAGTTTTCGCAGCCTTGGCCTGCTTAGTCAAGTGCTCCTTCGGCCCCGACCGGCCAAAAATGACCGGCCGTACAGCAACCACTAAGCTGTATCTAATTGACAACCTTAATGGTAGAGAAGGTAGTAAACTCAATTATCGATTGGTAAGCGACTGTTAAATAAGTATATATAGACAGCAATCTGTACTTGTAATGCCTGAATAGGGCATTGAACTACCAGCATGATCATTGAAAGTTTTGGCATCTCGCTTCAATCTTTCCTGCACATTGTTACCAAGCAGTATCTATCTAATTGAAACCATGACAGGAACAAGGAGCTCGGGCTGTCAAACCTGTAAGCTTCGGAAAATCAAGTGTGGTAAGTCACCGTCACTCGCGAAATTTCGGAGCTAAGCTAACTGTAATCTTGATAGACGAGACCACGCCGGGGTGCAATCGATGCCAGAAAGCAGGCTATGAGTGTCCCGGCTACAGTAAATCTGCTGCATTTATAGATGACTGGAAACGGCAAGATCCTAATGTTACGCTGCAGCTTCACCGAACCAAGAGGTTGGCGAAGCTCTCTGCGCAAGGCCAAGGTCCATCTACAGACGTCGGTGGCCCAAGTAGTCAGCCAAGCTCGGATCCAACGAAGCAGGAGCAGTACCTGACCTTCTTCGTCAGCAAGCTTTTTTCGCAAAGAAAAGCCGATGATATGCAAACTTGGTATATCCTGAAGATGAAGAATCTTCCCAGCACCGCCACTACTGCTCTGAAGGCTCTCTCAACCTATTTTTACGGGCGCTACCATAGTTCGAGCGAGATCATGCAACAAGGAATATCATACTACGGGCAGGCCGTTTCAGATTTGCAGAGAGATCTCCAGGGGCCGGCCGCATACAACGTTTCGACAGTGATCGTCACATCCTTGCTAGCGTCTTACGAAATGATAGGTACAACGGGCACGGGTGCCTGGATCCAGCATGCAGGTGGATTGGCTAGGCTAATAGAAGCTCGAGGTCCGAGTAGCCACGCACAGGGGACTGCGAGAGCTGTTTTCATCGATCAAAGGACTTTGTTGATTTCCGAAGCCATTCTCCAACGTAAAGAGACTTTCCTATCCAGGCCCGAGTGGAAAACAGTTCCGTGGAAACACGAACCTGATTCGAAGACGGCCTTCGATCATCTACTGGACATAGCTGCTGATAGCGCCAAACACCGAAAGAATATTAGATCAGAACATGTCACTGGATCTCCAGAGAATATCATGCCGTACCTACAGAGCGTACTCATCAGCCTCGAGCAGCTTAATGAGTGGTGGGAAGGTTGGTCCATTGACGTTGCCGATAGAATCTTGGAGGTACCTCCAGATCCTTCGCTGAATGTGGTCTACGACGATGAAGGCCCTGTCTTTCCTACGGTGTTCAGATGGCCGGATTTCTGGACTTGCTACGTCACGGTCATCTACAATGCGATCAGGATTATCCTGATCCAGTGTCGCGACGAAGCTACGGAATTAGCAACGAGTCAAGGACTGGATGCTACCACTGCGTCAAGCCAGGGCACTTCACGACATGGCTGTTTTGGGGTTGTCGATGATACAAAGATGCTAGCGCTTGGGATTTTGAAATCAACCGAAGAGCTTGAGGCACGCTCTAGACGATTCTTTGGATCGTTCTGCCTTTTGTTCCCATTTAATTGTGCCAGGGATAGCCTGGATCCTGAATCACGTGAAGCTCACTGGCTTCGCAATCTTCCAAAGAAGAGCCTTGCAAGCTATAGATGGGCTGCGGACGAGCCTGGAAGTAGAGTTGCTATGCCTACTTGCGGCTGCATGATGATAGATTCTGTGGTGTCTAATTTGGAAACTTATTCATAGAGGGAAAGTGAAGTTAGTAAAGCAAAACTATTTCATAACTTATGCGCCCAAAGATCGTAAATATTCCTGGCTCTTCCATATGCTTTTGAATGAAGTTTTGATGTTAAAGGGTTGCTGTGTTAAGCGAGTACTCTCTTGGGCCAAATCTTCGTATGTTAGCACGGGCAGGATAGAAATATGACTCCGATGTGACTTACTCTTGCCATGCTTCGTCAAACCCACAGTGTCTGGTCCAATTAGAGGTATTTGTGAGATGAGCTCTCTCTACACTATCGACTGTCATATTCGCGGCGGTTAACCAATCTTGTTTGACGAGGCAAAAGTGCTCAGCTATTCCTCGATCACCTTCGAAACGTCGGCATTCGCGTTCACCGTTGGCTAGAGCCCGAACAAGCTTGCTCGCGTGACCTTCGTCTTCGAAGGCATTTATTCTGGCAAAAAGCGCTTTCCAGCTTGAGTTCTGGGGTTGCGACGGCGAATAATACTTGATATCCTCTAAGCGAAGCGGCGGATTTCCTCGACTGACGTACAGTGCATAATCCACACGAATCTTGTACTCGAGTAGACGTACCTTTTCATCAACAGAGAGCCAATCTTGTTTGAGGAATGCCGAATAGAACACACTGCAGTTGATTGTGTGGATCGAGAAAAAGTCCATTTTAATTTCCTTGTCAGGTCTTTGAGCAGCCAACGTCAAATACGCAGAGAAGTTGATCATCTCGGCCGTACGAAGATCAAGGTCTTGTGGAAGAACCTTGACCTGAGACATGATATTGAGCATCGCATCTGGAGCGCGCTCTAGTACCTTTTCTAGTATCAAGTCTCCGTCCGAATATTTTGTAGAATGCCGGAGGGCTTCGTCTTTCATGGCCTCGTCCAAGAGAACAAATAGACTTTTCTGGCTGTTGCCATTCAACTCGGCTGCTTTTTCAGCTCTGAGGAGGAATTGACCCATGGTTGTCTCATGAATGGCAGCTTGAGCTAAAGTCTCCGCTACCAGAGCTGGCTGCTCGAACTCGACGGCACATCCAAGATGGATTATTGGATGTATAAAGCCTAAAGAAGTCAGCATAGCAATCGATTGAACGTTTGTCAAATATACCCCCAAAGAGTCGCCCAAGCAAGTCGTTGGCTCGCTGATCTCCTTTTAGAAAGTAGACCTTTATCGCTTCTTGCCAGCCTAACTTTTTGACCTCCTCTTCGAAGAAAGCTAGAAGAGAACTGTACTTCGTCTCATCCCCGAGATGTTTTGCAAATGTTGCTGGGTTACGAAGCTCCTTCAAAATAGTTTGATCAATCTCTCCAATCTTTCTCTGGCCGGGAAGATTGATCTCGTATGCTCGTCGAATTTGAGCCTCACTGGCGCCTAGCGCAAAGATTGCTAATTGGTGGTGCACTATATGGTCTGATGGTGGTCAAAAAGCGTCAATTGTATATTGAGAGATGAACTGACTGTGATACATTCGGACGCCATCCCACATGATGTGATTTGTTTCATGATTGTGCTGTAGAACTTCATTCGTGGCAACCGCGGCAGGGCGGGTCAAGTTCGACACAACGAATCCTTTGTTCCCAGAGTTCGATTGCACTTGAAGTTGTTGCATAGTGTTTATTATGCCTGGAACGATCTAAAAAGGATGTGCTAAGATCTTATGGATATATCCTAATCTCTCCGACCCGACTTATAGGCTCGTTGGGTGCTGGCTATGATGCGCTAACCCGAAATGGCAAAAATCCACGATATCGATTTTGGGTTCGCGCTTACAGAAAGGCGAGTCTACTAGCTGGCACGATGACCAAGCCCACTTTGCCATTAGTATGTAGCGAGCAGGTTATGTGGTGGCAATTTCCAAGCGGAATGGCTAGAATTAGTGGATCAAGTGCTCAGTTGGTGACATATTGGATGTTGGTATATAGGCACGAACCATGCGCCTTCGTTCCCGCAACTTTCTCCGTTTCATCTTACATGTACAAGCAGCTCGCTCGTTGAAACCCGACATGCTGGCTGAAATGGTGACAGAATTCGTAAGTATAGTCAAGAATGGCGAAATAGAAATGGCCCTAATGGAAAGTCTGACCGGTGCAGTATTCTCTATGCGGAAGTCTCAAGGCAGGTTGGAGAGTGAAGGCATTGGAAGTTGTTCGTAAAGCAAGTATTTCCTAGAACGTGGCCATGCTATCGCATGACACAAGTTATAGGACCAAATGACATTCGGGTCCGAGGAACGGTGTCTCGACGGATTCTTAACATGATACACGCGTCAGGGATAGGCCAGGATTTCTGGGGTCAGGAGATTCTGCAGGAGCACGATGGCTATCTAGTAGGTCTAGTTCTACAGATAGTGGATAGCCCCTAACGTTACTGTTAAACAGGGGAGGCTCTTTACTCGTTGGGTGAGTATACACGCATTATCTAAGCCCCCTTTAAGTAGGGAGACAAGTATGTGGCATTTAGCAGAAACATACGGTTTCGCTTGCATTACATTAGAATATGAAAGTTTCTGAAGTCGCTACAGACAGTGTAGAGGTCTATGGCGGTTTTGAATGAAAGAGCATTGTCTAGGTATAGAAGTAACTAGCAGAGCAAGAAGACCGCAAAGTTCCGGATGACTGGTTCTAGACTCTTCAAAATGTAAGTTTATGATCATGGCGCCGTCTAGAACTATGAACTTTTGTAACTTGGACAAGTGGTGCCACATAATTCGACACTGTCTTGCTCTGGAACCGTCAAATATTTAGCTGGCTTTCATATGCTTCTAAATTCGTCAGTCCAATCTAGGGCTCATACACATAGTATAGCGATTAATGGTTGGAATCTTTCCTCTATAAAACGTAGGACGGTCTAGATTCAATGTGGCTAGAAACCTAATTTGCCATGCGACGGGGTACCAGCAGATTTGAGTCAGCTGCATTTCTGCTTACTAGGCTGGAACGCTCCAACATGTGCCTAGCATTTTGAACGGGCCTCATTGGATCTCTTTGTCCACTATTCCGTATCAACGATGGGAAGTTTGCCACCATGCTGTGCTAATGCGGCCCAAATTTTGACTGCGGGTCTCCGATATCCTCTCAGCCCCACATGGCTTTAGCTTACGCCAATCGGTGTCCTTTGAGATGTACTTTCATCAAAGCCTATGGATTCAGGGTCTAGGTGGAGTAAAAGGGATTGAGATAGTTCAATACTTCTGTTAGCACGGAATCCTATGGGGTATCAAGGATTCGGACTTGTTTCCTTCGAACTCGATGCCTTACGAGGACAAATTCAACCGGAACCAGATCCATCTGCTTCGAGCTTCCTGATGTGGACAAAATCAACGACTTGGAAGTCTAGATTCCTCTTTACTTACGCCAAAATACATCCTAAGAGAACTCAGCCATGGTCAAGGAAATTGGAAGAGCCTCATGAAGAACTTGGAAGAAGGCGGTTTTGGCCATCACATCAATCTTACCCGACTATAGCTAGCCCTCAATATCTATAAAGTGACATATGATGCACTCCAGCCTCCATCCAACCATTACCAGATTGCTATCATATACAATTAGCATTGTTAACTCCGGCTAGCTTGACACAATGAAGCTTTCGGTCTCAAGGATTCTCCAGCTCTCCTCGGTTGTGTCTACTGCCTACGCGCAAGGGATTCTCTATCGCAACACAACCATTGCTACATGGAATGATACTACACAGGCAGTAGAGGTCCTACGTGGAGCTTCTTTGCTTATTGAAGGAGATACGATCACCAGGATATCTCTCTCCTCTGAGCAGGTCACAGGAAACAACACTGAAGTCATCGATGCCGGCGACAAGATTGTTGTGCCTGGTTTCATCAACACGCATCATCATATGTGGCAGACACTCTACAAGACGTTGTTGCCAAATACTCCCTTCGCCGCATATTTTCCTCTATTGGGACACATGGCTCCCATCAGTCAAACTCTGACGACAGACGATGTCTACAGGTCGGAACTCATGGGGGCATTGGAACAGATGAGCGAAGGTACCACATCCTGGGTAGATGTCACCGGCGTGCTTTCTCCAAGTACCGTCGATGCAGCAGTACGGGCTAGCCTGGCAAGCGGGGGCCGGAGTTTCTTTGGTGCTATGCTGCAGCCGAAACCTACTTTTTCGGAGGAAGATCAGATAGCACAGATACGAGATCTTGCTTCTCGTGACGAAGTGCGCAACCAGTCTCTTGTCTCTATCGGGTTATCCTACGACGGCTTCGATGGTGCTACTCAGCAGAGCCGTGAGCGTGTTCTAGACCTCATTCAAACAACAGATTTCTCGTTCATCACCACGCATTATCCCGGTGGACCATTTGGAAATAATAATAGTCCAACACTCTTGAATTCGTCGGAGTGGTCGCTGCTAAATGGAACGCTACCTATCATCTTCAGTCACAGTTCTATCTCACACCTCGGGATGCCAATCTTCTCCGGGAGAATGACCAATACATCAGCACAGCTCCAGAATCCGAGCAGCATTTCGGCCAGGGAAACCCGTTTGCTCACCGTATACAGGATCAAACCTCGTTGAGTGTAGATACACCGCTCTCGTACTCCACTTCGATGGTAACCCAAGCTCGCATGTGGCTACAGCAGCTCCGTGGCAGACTCCAACAACAGCAAATAGACAATTGGATCATCAATACCAACATTCCCATGACTGTCGACCAGTCTTTTTATCTGGCAACACGAGCAGGCGCTCTCTCCCTCCGCAGAACTGATCTCGGTA
Organism: Erythroxylum anguifugum; assembly: GCA_027478595.1. Classification (NCBI taxonomy): domain Eukaryota; kingdom Viridiplantae; phylum Streptophyta; class Magnoliopsida; order Malpighiales; family Erythroxylaceae; genus Erythroxylum; species Erythroxylum anguifugum. Next base: position 47,311 of record JANIPN010080343.1, read on the forward strand.
TCATTGCCGAAGGAGCAAAGGCTGACCTTGTGGTATTTGACACTAATGATTTAAATTTGTTTGGATGGTGGGATCCTGTCGCTGCTGTCATGCTGCACTCTAATTCTGGTAACATTTGTGATGTCTTGGTAGATGGAAAGTTTGTTAAGAGAGATTTCAATATGACTTTCGAGGATTTCGCTACATTACGGGCCGATTTTCAACGCAGTGCTCAAGCTTTTCAACAGACATTCAGTACATACGATTTTCCGACAGAGGTTCCGGAGTATTTCACTCTTGGAACCTACGGGGAAGCCTTGGAAGTTGATGTCGTCAGGAGTAATGCTACAGGATAGTGAAATAATCATTCATCGAAGCATTATCAAGCGCTTTAAGGATGAAGGTTAGAGTTCATCTGTCGGGAGTGTTCGAAGTAATAGTGTCGGTATTTCTACTTAAACTACATAGAGTTGTACTCTCTCTAGTTATAATTTCTTCAATATCTTAGTACTAGTACGAGCACGTGCAGTTGCAACCAATATCGTCGCGGCTAATGTCATCGATCCTGCATAATAAATTGCCGGCCTGAAAGCCTGAAAACCTGCATTCTGTCCACCGAAGGCTGTAAGTATATAACCGGCGACGGGAGCTCCCTGATTTGGTTAATTAAAAGTAACTTGATTTCGAATAAATGTATTTACCATAAGATATCCTCCTGCCCAGCCGGTTACCAGCATACCCATTACTATACTTACGCGTGCGCTGCCGAATACTTGTCCAGCCACCGTAGGCATAAGAGCAAAGAAGCCACCATTAGCTGCACCGTTGACTACCGCGAACACAACCAACGGAGCCAAAGTTTCGGAAATTGGCCAAATTGCTAACATACTAACGGAACTAAGTAACAAGGAGCCAATAAGTGTATTGAGGGGACCTAAACGGTCACTAATAAATCCAGCAATAATTCTACCAATGGCCGATGCAAAGTTAAACGCGGCGACGAGAGCTGAAGCTATGCTGACCGGCAAACTAATGGATGTACTGTAAAGTGGCAGAAAGAAGGGAGGTACTAGAAGGGGGAAAGTTGCCACCGCACCAGCTAGGAATAAGATGATGAAGCGTGAGTCTTTGAAAAGGCGCCATTCAATAAATGGTCTCCGGGTTGGTGTAATTCTATCTTTCACAAACCACGCCGCAGGGATTCCAGTCGCAAGAGCCAGTAAACCAACAATATGGAATGTCCAGGCCACACCAACTTTTGGCAACAAGCCACCTATCATGAAGCTGATCAAGCCACCACCCAAGCCACCGCTGGCGTACACGATGCCGTTAGCTAGTCCCCGTCTGCGGCTAAAGTACTGAGCCGGGACACTGGAGATGACTGTAAAGTTTAAGCTCACACCAACACCCATCACAACTCCCGTTGTAGCGAATAAGCCAGCGATGTTGTAAGGGAAGAACCCGCTAAGAATTTCCCCTGCTGCAAGTAAGACCATGCCACATAGTGCAGTTTTTTGAGAGCCAAATCTGGTCAAAATTCGTGCGTTGACGATGGCCAGTAACGAAATAAAGGTGATAGTAAGAGAGCCGACGAACGATAGTGCCGAAGTCGAGAACATCCCGTTTGCTAGCAAGGCTTCTTGAAAAACACCCCAACTATAAGTTATTCCAACGAACCAGAAACAGAGGACCCCACAGCCAGAAAGAACGATCCATCCATAGCCGCCTTCTGGAACACCGGCATCTACGATTCGCGATGCTTCCGCAATATCATCCAGGCTAGCAGCCACCGCCGAAGAATTGGTGACTGGTTGAGCCGTGGGTCTCGATCTGAGGTTGCCATCAAGCTCAATTTCGGAATTTGTACCTGCCATTCTGTTGATGAAAAGATTAGAAATAACTTCAAAATGATCTGAAATGGTAATGGCGAAAAATATTGGCGGAATTTAGCACGATGAAATTTTGGTTACTAATATGGCTTACCAACCATTACGAGTGGGGCCGGAAAATTTCCGAAACCGGGCCTGGTGATAGAATGATCTTATCAGAATTCAAAATGTCTTTTATTTGTGCTTAAATCAAGTGCTTAATCCAATGAATGCGTGGTTGGATATCAGATTTTTTGAAAATTCACTATCCAGAGCCGGTTGCGAAAAATCATGCAGCATGCACCTAGCCATACGCTAAAGATGCTGGGCAAAAATATAAGTAGCAGCGGAAAACATGTTTAAAACGAAATAATTTGCTATATCAAAATATGATAGCGAAGAACTATAGTTCTGTATGGGAAAAATGTTGATTGCAAGATATGGGTTAACCAAGTCCAAGATTCAAGCGAAGTTAAACAAATACTTATAGGTCGTTAAATCGTGTCAGTATCATAGACCATAAAACTGCCGTTGAAATCGTTAATTTCAGGCCAATGGAATTAAACAAACTGGAGGAGAATTTGATTTAAACAGCAAAGAGACTGAGGTGTGCCGCACGTTTCATAACTTAAATCTAAATTCTTGCGGCAAAGCACTGGATACTTTACTGTGGATCCATTTCGCTGAACGTCCTGTCTTTCTGTCTTACGCGTCGACGTAGTTGATGTTCGCTATCCCAGCAATGTACGCCATCTTGATAGCATTTGGAGCAAAGGTCGAAATCACCATCTTCACAGCGGTGGCAGTTATAGTACTCCTTTCTTCGAGGGTCGCCACACTCATTACACCAACAACCGAACGATTTCCGTTCATTTAAGATCGCACCGATATGATCTATTGGCAATTTGCATTCTTCGGTCGGAATTAAGCACAACAAAGTGGACGCCGGCTGCCTTTTCGCTGGGTTTAATTGTCGGCAGTGACGTACTATTTCATTGATGTAGTTCGGCGCCTGTGTGCAGAGAGGAAGTGCAATGGGATCGTTATGCTCAGCCTTGCATTTGTACTTTGGTTTACTTGTACAACCAGCTTTGCCGCAAAAGTCGGGAATTCGTGAATAGCACTCTTCCGCAATCTTCCATATCACATAACCAAGTTGAAACAAGTCTGTTTGTATCGTTAGGCGTTTATTGGAGCTGGCAGAAGCAGATACTCGTAGCTCCGGTGGCAAATGGCCAAGGTAGGAAGAGATCCCTGCTGCCGTAGAGAAAAAAGCGAACATGGTAATAGTCTGGTCAGAATTCATGTAGATGGTTCGGTTGCTAATGTCTCCAATGACCACACCTCTTTCGTGAATCTTTGCCACAAGTTCGATGATTTGACGAATCCAAGCTTCTTTTTGTTTCCATTGGATGACGGCTCCTCGATCCCATGCCTCATGCAATAACCCGAAAAAAATGGATGCTCCAGTATCTCGCACAAGATAGCTACAGAGATGAGTACGATCATCGGTGAGAACAACACCCAGTAGCTCTCCAACACCAGGTATTCCTTGACAACGCTGTAAAATTCTAAAATCGTTCATGAAATCGTTCATCGACTTTTTTGCGGATAAACAGGTTCCTATGAAAGGTAACTTTCGCACGATGCACTGAATGGGCTTATCACCTTGGCCTACTTCTAACAGGGCAATTTGTAAGTCTAAATTTACGTTCAAACATAAAGCAACCTGTTTCTCTGTATATTGTGGAATCCCTTGGAACTTGATGGTTTCAATCTGTGGCGACATAGAGGTAGCCGCCTGTTCGACCGCCTCAGTTATTCCATAATATTTATCGTTTGACTTGATTGCCGATAGACCTTCGTAATGCAAGCATAGTTTAGTTACCGAACGATAAAGCTCTGTTGTTGCCAGAACCTTTTTTACCTGGGATTGGATGGAGTTCGGCAAAATGCACTGGCGCCTATCGTTGGTTGATACAGACCAAGAATCCGGCTCTTGGATTCCAAGAATCGCGGTTATTACAATTCTCTTCCAATGCCGAGCATCTTCTGCATAAAAACAAAAGTAGTCTCTAATGCCACCTGTTCTAGTTTGTGTAAAAGTAACCGAGCTAATCATCAACGAATCATAAAACGGCTGCTCCGCAACGTAAGCCTCCGGATAAAACTTTGCCGATGTTTCCAGCGTGTAATCAAGCGGGTTGAGATGTGGACTCATGACCGGTGATGTCTCAGATAAGTCTTCAGAAAATGACGAAACAGCATCGAAAAACTCTTCCAAGTCTTCAGCCTGTTCCGGTTGATCAGAACTGAGGATGCTATCCAACTCATTTGAACTGGAATTGAGAATGAATCTGTCCTGATAAGAATTCAGAGTATTGTATGGAGCCCTGATAGTTGATGATAACTGTAAATTGTGCAACAGGTTAAGGATGGCATTATGTTCATCTGAAACCGAGATCGTCGATGATCTACCTGTGTCAGCGGCGATTTCGCTAGGATACTACCCTTACAAGTTTGAAAGCAGCATCAGCTCCACAAGATTCTGTCTCACGGTAGCCAAGTATTTTGTCACTTTCTTGATGCGCCCTCTGTGCAAGATCCACGTCTTCCGTAATAGCCATGATCGTTGTTTATTGGTTTGCCCGTCCTTTAAGCAAGCTTTTTCGAACACATTCTGTAAGTTATATATCTCCGAGAAGAGGTCGTCAAAAACATTATTATCAACGTCACGAAATGTTCGCATCTGAGAGAAGCTACGTAATGTGCCTACAAGTCGACTGGTTTGCTCTAGCTCGGATTGGAGTGCTTGTAACTCCTCGGGTGCTCCCCACAGCTTGTACGCAAGCTTAGTCGTGGATGAGAACGCTCCGAGGACCGTAATTATACCCGCAGATATCGATATGGGGTCCATGCTTACGAGGAAATAACACAGACCTATATAATCATCCCTTGTAATCTTGTATACATAGGAGTCGAATGTTAAAGTCGAAATGTGTAGATTCGAGCAATTACTCAAGTTCCCGGGCGAGTGTTTTGGATGATTGAAGCCGGACCAATCATCTTCGGTATCCCCTACCCCTGCTGTAAAGGTGCCGCAGTAGCGCGCCGTATTTATAGCAGTCGCTGTAATATTTTACTGCGGGTTGTATTTAAGAGGGGATAGTTTAGACAGCGCTTCAACTCTGACAGGTAATCCGGCGGGAAGTTTTACGGGCGCAGTGGCTCGATTGCGAAATCTAACCGCTAGTCCATTTCTCTCATTTAGAGCATACAAACGGTCGTACACGGCTTGTACGATAAACATGATTATTCCGATGGCGCTCTTACAATATACTACGTCGGATCCACCATCCCTTATTCAGGCCTCCCGGAACCAAATTATCCGAAGGGCGCTGTGTTCTTTGTATAAGTAGCCAATCGTAATATCGCTTAGAAGGCATAACTTTGTGCAGGTGAGACTCCACGGGGCGGTGAAACGTCCTGTACCTGCTAGTGTAGGCACACCGAGAGTTGTCCATGTCGGACTCGGTACCTAGGTATCAACGTAAAATGAAAGATGAATTGTTACGAATGAATAGGGAGAGTCGATACGTCACGACTCGCTCGAAAAGACAGCCTGATTATTCATAATATTGATCAAAGTCTCTAGGTGAAGAAAGGTGCGTATCTAGCCCTCATTTATGTTAGAATATTATGGCTCATTTAGGATTCTTGGTAACTAAATATCAGGGACATTTAGCCTATCTTCATACAGCGTTGATGTGGATCTAAAGAATATGTAGAAATTGCTTTTGATTGGTAATATTATGGTTAAGTCTCAGAGATCTATTAATTCTATCCGAACTTATGAAGTTACTATGACTTAATGGAGTTTCATCTAAACCAACGTCGGTAGACTAGCCGCATAGTCAATGGGTTCGATCTGTCAGGGAAGCACACTGAGCCAAAAGCACCTTTGCATGAATTATGAATACAATTCATCTACAACGAGTGAATACACACGCGCGCGTGTGTATATCTATCTACAACACTGTGCGTGTGCGCACTAACCTAATCGGGAAGCTCGAGGCTTAGCCTCGAGCGCGAGCAACCAGCCCGTCACACGATCCTGATTTACCCACACAGTCTGTCGATATCCATATCTCTAGAAAATCGTAAATACATTTATTTCGATGTACCTCTTGTGCGTCGACTGACGAACCGGTGATATGTGAGGCTAAGCCCCTTGCCTAAAATCTAAATTTACCATGGTCTGTCGTCTTGCTTTGCTAGATATCGACGGGTTGGATGCGTGTCAACCCAGCGAAGGACGTCATTTGCCGCAGCGCGAGTATCTGGATCATCATAATAATGCTTCGTCTTGAAACCGTATATAAACCCATCGACGCCTGCCACCTCAAGGAGTCGGCCAACTTCAATACTCTGCAATACTCTGACCTTCAGCACTGGTCCATCCAAATACTTTCCCACAAACGTTGCTTTCGACAGCTTGTTTGAGCTGGTTACAAGTACGTACCGTATTTTGATTACCTGTACAGTCTCCAAACTGAAACGGTAGATACCAGTACCCATAGGACATAACCCTCTTGGCCTTCTCGCTGGGTCCACTAGAAGTGAATTCTTTCGCGACATCTTTGGCCATGCCATTTAAGTTGAGCGCTTCTTTACTCTCCAGTCCATCGCGAATTCGTTTATAAGCTTTGCTTTCTGCTTTATATAACCCATACAAACATGTACGCCAAATAGAATAAGTAGCCTCCGTGCTTGGTCGCGTAAAGCATCTATGGAACACTGTTTCCATTTGGAATCATCAGGGTCGCACCAGTCTGGGTTTTTGATATCTAACCAGACGAATGTGATAGTCTTACCCTGTTTGCGTAGTTCTACAACTGTCTCGAACATTTTCCCGACGGAATCTCCCGCACTAGTTGGCGAGCCGTCGTGATCAGCCCATCAGCCCTGTTTCCACGCCGTGCAATCGATCTCAATTGCATTGGCGCCATTTTTGATTGCATCTTGGGCTCCTTTAGCAGTCAATACTCTGTGGGCAATTGCGTAAAAAGGTTGAGGCTCAATAGTTGCTAGAGTTTTGTTGACAACAGCCGAATCCTGTCCAAGGATTTGCTGATGGTATCTATCGCTAATGACATCACTCGACTGCGCAAAAACTAGTAGAGAATTGATGTTTACGATGACAACCGACAAGAGGCATGCTGTCGGTTGTAAAGTAGAAACCATGATTTTCTCTAAGGGGAAATGAATAGAGTGTTGTTGGAACGAGAGGTGTAGAGTGGGCTAGATGGATGTCGGCCTTGAGCTAGGTGCAAGCACTCAGATACTGTAAGGCGGATGTGTGGTTAACTAAAGTGTAACAATAGGGGTGTACCTGACGAGGGGCTTGAATCATGATGTCATTGCCCACAATTGCAGTTTAGAGTCTGGTAACTTACTTTCACAGATGATTCTAAACGACGTCTTGGTACTCGCATTCTTACTAGTCCGACATCCAAAGTAAACTGCACCCCATCGATCACCATAAAGAATTCACTGTTTTGTATAAAAGTTCCCTGTTTCAGGGATTGCTGTTGGCTTACGACGTAGGCTCGGAAATGAGTAGACTTGAGGGAGATGGCTACGGATTAGAGGAACTAGCGAACGCTTCTTGCGGTCTTAAAACTACATAGGCAACATTGTGTTTTCTCAAAGATCTTGCTCGATATCGATTACAATAGTAGTAAGTCTACCAGCATGGCGCTCAAAAGCGTTTAGATACTAGCGTCCCGCCGAAGTACCCCCAACTGCTATTCCATCTTACATAGGCGATTATACGCTTTGACCGTCGGTGTGCTCACTGTGAAGTCTAGAACACAACTCGAAATAATCTCAACGAATGGTAGGAGGTGATCTCGATTACCCCCACCCCTTCATGCTTTGTATTCACTCAGATACGGTGACCGTGGCCACCTTGGTATCCAAACACATCATTTTGGCCTGCTTTGAATGGAGAACTGCGTTTATCCTGCCTTTAATAGTAATACATATCAAGATTAAAAGCATACTATATTGATGTAAGCAACTTTTACTGCTCTGGCTGGCCTCATCGTGGGTGATCCTCGAGGATGCTTACAGGTGCGGGCTATCAAAAGCCAATCGTCCCGACCTCCCTAATATTCCATAGCAGTACTTTGGAAGTTACCCCGACAAGGATCCCGGTAATACCTTCCTATAGGTAGACTGCTTTCCCGCATGTTAGCGCCAATGCTGTTCGGACAGGCACAAACCAATGTTGCCGCATCACAATTTTTAGTTGCACATGTCTGCTATCAACCTTGGAACTTCCCTAGCGGTGGCGTTCATTAGGCCATTAGTGCTATCCCGAAGCGGAACTATCGCATCGCAAACCCTTTTCAAGTTATGCCTCGGTACCAAACATATAAAGTTTACCAGTGTAAGACCTGCATGTCTAGGACGGTAGGGTAAATCGGATCTAGATGGGCTCAAAAAGCTAAAATTTGACATCGTAAAACTCATCATCTAAGTACGCGACTAAAGATTTCCCCTTATATTAACTCTATATAGCGATAATTTATCTACCTAGTCCTGGAGAGGGCATAATTATGTCAAGTGTGATAGGTTCTCTACACCGAGCCTTCAAATAAAAATTCCCTACTATGAAGTAAAGCCCCGCTGGATAAAGAGCGGTGATATTATTGAACTAGCGGTGATAATTCGAAAGAGCAAATTTTTACATCTTCTGGTCTTACTTTCGCCAGCTGCTATTAACTAAGAATGCACAGATCGTCTTAAGGAAAGTTGGCATTCAGTTTACTTGAGCTCCCTTGCATTTACCAGACAAGAATCATGGATATAGCTGCATGCTTAGGTGACTGCGCAACTAGCTTGCACCAGACTACTCTTTATGCTCACATCTATAGCGGTGTCTGTTCAAGCTGCGGGAAAGACAAAGAGTTGGAACACGAGTCACAACAATATGTCTTCCAGCCTGTCCAGCAGCAATTGCCATCGCCACAGGCGTCAAGGGCGCAAATTCTCCCTGGGTTTGACAATAAGTACTAGAGTAATTATTGAAGACTGTTGAGATTTCTTACCACGAGCGCATCCAGTAGAGCAAGAAGGAGCTGAGCCCTCCCAGTGGCAATTCTGATCCAATGGTGCTGGTGCCGGAACGGTGCTCTTTTGCTGTTCCTTCTTGGGAAGGGGATCTGAACCTTTCGGGCATCCTTTCTTACAGCATAGTTTCTCCTTGTAGCCTTCTACGCAGCAACCCCCCGGTCCACATGAACTAGAGAAGCATTGCTCTTCCCCTATTCATGCAATTAGTGCTAGACATCCACACCAAAAATTGTGCCTTACCTTCTTCACATTCGGCTCCGCATGCAGACGATATGCGTAATTCACATTGTGTCTCATCGAATGCCAACGAAGAAAGTGCATTTTCTTCGATGTGAATGTCTGTGGACTGAGTCAAAATTGCTACTAGAATATTATTTCGGCGAATTCCACTTGCCAACGGTCCGAGCTAAAGCTACGGAAAGGAATAGAAGAATATGAAGCAGCTTGGAAACCATTTCGAATCTTGCGAGTCTTTGAACAATTTTAGTTGAAGAAAGTTTGAGACTTTGCGTCTTCTGAGGACGGGGTTGCTCACCTACTTGTACCCCACGCGAGGCTGGCCCTCTGATCTCCGATTTATTATTCATAGCCGCAAATCGACACTTCAGAGAATCTAGACCTGGTTAAGTGAAATAGAGTTTATCCCTATTCGATTTAGCGATTTACTGAATGCGGCTAGTACACCGGAGAACTTGCGGAGAGGGATTCTACGGTTAAATGGTAATAATGAGTCTGTAACTATCACATGCATACTAGCGGATCTTCTGTTGGTAAACAGTGAGCTGTGAGCTCCCGGAGCGTCATGGTAGTGACGAGAGCTGCATAACTGTATACATATTTGGAGTTGCTGGATATATACTCGCGTGGAATAACTCAGCACAGCATTATCCGGTACTAGCAAAATATTCGTCACTACTAACCATGGATGTATGACGAAAGCACGCGTGCTATATTTCACAAAGGCCTACAATGGCTCCGGAGGTAGTGGATGATCCTTGTTACGTAGGTACATGTGGTAGGTTATAGCGGGGTGGTTGGGATTCCAGACATCATTTGCCCACATGGTGGAGTAGCGAGTGTGTGGAACCTTCGAACGGTCGAACTCATGTGCAAGTACATATTGAGTTTATTGGAAGACTTTGAGAATGAAAAAAAAAATGTGGAGAAGATAGAGACCTTTTGATCCTCCAATATGCTTTAACCTTGACTCGTCATCTCGAGCTCTTTGCTGGGCTTCTTAATTTCTTTCCAATTTGCCGATCTTTTTCAACACGAGTGAGAGATAGTAAAGGAAGGAAGGGGAAGAACTTTGGTCCAGATCACCTAACCATGACGGCTACCCCGGGACGCGGACCGAAGATGTGAACCACCGCAGTTAGGTAAAGTCTAGACTCTTTAATCCCTGATTGCGACTGATATACGAAGCTTGGGACTTGGTGAATGGTTCAATGATGTAAAAGGTTCTGGCGTGCTCGAATATACGCAAGCGTTTTGGCGAATAGCGGAGATAGCTTGAGCATGTTCTGGGGTTAACCAAATCAAACTCTCAACTGCGAGCAATTGTAGCAAAAATTTGCTCAAGTTTACGATGACTGTACTTAGGTGCAATTGTTTGAGCCTTGCTAGCTTAGAAGAATAGACATGTTTTTTGATTATCGATGACATGCTAATCGCAGCTAAAGGCTCTGAAAGTTGCATTAGTTTCTGGCTCATCAAGCTCCTATTGCTAGGTTAGTCCCCTACCAATTGGTAAATTCGTCTATAGACAGCAAGGTCAATGCCCTGGAGCCAAGTAACTTTGCTAGTCGTAGTTCTAGGGACAATTTACGAGGACTAACTACGCATAACTTAGGGTGGCCCGTACTTGTGTTCAGTATGTAGGACACAGGTTGCATCTGATTCTTGCCGTACATTCAGTGATGTCTTTGCTGTAGACAGGGCTTAGATCTCAAGAATTTGTCGAAGACAACTCCTACCAAAAGAAGCAACCTTATGAACGTACCACTTTCGGCACTTGACGGTCTTGTGAATACCAAATGCAGGATCTTTTGAGATCAGGGTATCATGAAGTTCAAATATGCTTGAGATATCTGCTAAACAACCAAGTATAATTCACAGGGTGAGCTTACTGTCAAAGAAATCGCTGAATTCTTTTCATAAATTGTCTTAGAGTCAAATGCTAAGGGTTAGTAACAGGTTTTTTAATACCAGTCAAAGGTATTCGAAAAGAGACTCTGGTTAATTATTTACGTAGGCAACGTAGTAAGTCCGTGGTGACACAGATGGTGAGCTTTTACGTTATATTACTCATGGGTAGCACGCATCTATTGAGCGTCGATTGCCAACTACCATTATTAATTTGTATCAGATTTTTAACTTGTATTAGACGAATGTGGATTGATGGATTATATTGCACCGCTCAAGCTACTACCAGTAGTAATCTATGGGATCACTTTTCACGGCAGTCTGATTTACACCATCCACTATCAGTTTCCACGTCAGTTCCAAAAGAGATGCAAGACTTGGAAACAAAAGAGCGATATCGTGAAAGCCCACTCAATTAAAAATGATAGCGACAAGCCATTCAGGTTTATTGATTTCGCTATAGCTTCCGAACGATAAGATAAGGTTGATCAATTTTGTTTGGCAGATTCCGAATAGACATAAGAACTTGGCTGATAGATACCCGATTCTAGTTTTTCCAATCCTCTTTAATGATGTCAGCAGCCTTCTCTGCTACTGCATACACCGTCGCCACAAGATTTCCGCTGATATTGACGGGAAATACGCTCGCGTCACAGATCCGGAGTCCGGTTAAGCCATACACATGTAGCCGCTCGTCTACAACTTTACCGATAGCAGCTGTTCCAAGCGGATGGTACTCGGAGTGTGTGTGGGTCCGAACATATTCTTCTGCTTGATTCTGATCGTTGAGATCCACTGAAGGCGGTGGATCATGCCGTTCAGCAACTTTGTCCTTGAGTGGTGATCTCTGGAAGCATTGATCGGCAAACCTGACCGCTGTAACTTGAATCGCTAGGTCTGCTGGATGTGAGAGATATCCCAAGTCAATCTTTGGCTGTAGTTTTGGGTCGTTGGATTCGATGTGTGTACTTCCTCGAGAGAATGTATATTGCAACGAGGTCCCCATTGTGAAGCGCGTAACTCCAGCGGGCGGGGGTGCGAAGTATCCTTTGCCATCGTGCCCGGCGTCCAGGTGAAACGTTGCCGCAACTCCGTACAGATGGATAGTAGCAGAGTTATTTTCTACAAGTCTGTTGGTCTCGATATGATTTTCCTTGGCATCGAGGTTTCCGTGCTTCTCGATCAAATCCAAAACATTTTTAATTTCACTGTCGCTAGCTAGCGAACGATAAGACGCGAACCCCATAGAGCTTTGGCCTGCGCCCAAAGGTCCTGTTTTGTGGTTCATATACTCTTCAATAACCTCTTTCTGGGTTCCTGGATCGTGCATATTGTCCAAACAGTCCTGTCCCGGCTTCAAGTTGTACACAATTCCTGACATTAGATGGTCCTGGTAGTTAGCTCCAACATGTTTATTTTCGACGTACATATCAACCCCAGCCTTCGACAGAACCTCTGGATCACCAATTCCAGACAGCTCTAGTACTTGAGGTGTATGGATTGAGCCTGCACTGAGAATGATTTCTCTGTTAGTTGAAACACTATATGTCTTTTCTCCAACTACAAATTCTACTCCTGAAGCACGTATATGCTCATTCGACTTTTGCAATACAATTCTGCTAACGTGGGCTTCGGTGAGTACCTTCAGATTCTTTCTTTCAAGAACGGGGAGGAGGTATCCTGTTACTGCATAGCTTCTCGTTCCTTTGGCATTGGTTTGATTGATCGTGCATAAGGATGTATAAATGCCAGTGTGATCACCGCCGTAGGGCGAGAATTGTCTCCGGTCCAAAGATGCTCGACATGCCTCCATCCAAGCGTCTTCGAGGTCGTCGCATCTAGTTGACGGGAATGAGGTATGAATGCAACCCGAAGTGCCATGCACCTTTTCATCGTGCGGGAATTTGGATGCGTTGCCTTCGAAGAACTCATGCTTCCGCATATAAGGCTCGAGGTTGTTCCATCCCCAGCCTTTGGCGCCCATTCGCTCCCAGTCATCGTAATCTGTTTTCTGGCCGCGAGTGTACATAATATAGTTTATAGCACTGCTTCCACCAAGGACTTTACCGCGTGGGACATCGTGACGTCTGTTGCCGTTATGCACCTTAATAATATCAGCTGATCGGCAAGATATCGGATACGCGAGATTTTACCTGTGGTATGCTTCTCATCATCCAATTAGTCTCAGAATTGAACATACCAGCTGTTGCGAACCCTGGTGTCATGATCATTGGGTCGTTAATTTTTGCTGGACCCGCTTCCAGGACTCCCACCGTTACTCCCTCGTCTTCCGAAAGACGGTTTGCTAGGACGAGTCCCGCAGTCCCGCCACCGACAACGATATAATCATAAGTCTGACTCAGGAACTCCTCCACTGTGCAGAGCACCGACGTTGATTGTTCTCCATTTGTAGCCATCTGGGGAGAACAATAATAGCGAATGTAGGTACAATAGTCTGCTTGCCTTTAAAGCTGCTTCTGTTTAATGATGGTCGGGTTACAGAAAAAAAGATCACAAGTCCGGTTGGGGTTCAATGATCTATGCGATGCAGTCTACCGTGTAAAGGTCCTTTTAGTACCTGCAATTGCATGATTTAAGCAGACTTACCGCCAGCCAGAATGCTTCGACAAGCGGGGGAACTCCTCAAGGAGCAGCTGCTACCCTGAAGCACGAAAAGGCTGATGCACTGCCTCAAAGCTACCAAGCGAGTTTGCAGCGATTTTAGTTTACCCGATTAACCAATATCTGAATTAGTGCACGATATTCCTCCCAATGTATGCTTCCGTTTCGCATGCAGCACACACCAATAACGATGTATCATCATCAACGCATATCACATGAAAACCATGCCACGCAACGGCATATACGAAGAGCTAGGTGCCACATCATGGCATAAGCTGACCAGGTAAGAAAAATATGTGATAACAGAAGACTGCATCGGCTGTACAATACTTGTTCCGCGTCTGCGTACTGGCGGCGCAGCGAGTTAGTTCTACTATGGTCGGGGGGGTTTTTATCCATGTTTGGCAAGTGACTCTAGACAATTCCCCGGTCGCAAAATGCCTCGGTGAACATGGATAGAAATTACTCTCCCGACCATAGTGCACCTTGCTAGCATCTGTTTTACATCCAAGTCAAAGTTTGCAAGGCTAGTTCATTTCTGATCTTATGCTACGCTGGTACTGCCAGGGATGTGTGATCAATGACAAGAACAGGGCATGTTTCAGAACTACGCTCTAAGCTGATCACATTCGTAACTTTTGCGAGGCAGCTTTCGACATGTACGACTTAATTTTGCCCGAAATTCCCTTGCCAGTATTGTCATCATCGATATTGAATACTGGTCTAGAATCATCTGTCTAGGATACTGGAGCTGAGAACAATGCTAGGATTTGCCTCTGCCAATACGATAGAGTGTTGAAGCATATTGACCATGGAGTTAATGCTACTTAAAACTCATAGCTCGTATTACAACAGCGGTAAACGAATATCGAAAACCACAGTCCCGTTCGCTTGAACATGTTCCTCCTTCATGTAACGTTTCAAACCGTAACTAGTAGCTCTTTCAGTTCACTGAGACACTTGTTTGCTTGGAATGGATTTACCTCCAGTGAAGATTGCACATAACTATGTCCTTGAAAACCTGGAGATGGCTCTCTACAACCTCTAAATCCTCAGGCTTGATCTGCTTATGAAGATCCTGTTCGTCTTTGTAAAAACGCCTGTAGCAATCATGGATCATCTCGTAGGCTTTGTCAATTGCTTTTTGTATATCCAGATTTTGATGGTACATCAGCAAAGGAACTATGTTTTCGAATTGTCCATGAATCTGTTGATATATCAAAATTCAGTTTTTACACTTTAATTGTTTGGGAGAGATTTACGAGTTCTCGCCGAAGCGACAGGAGATCGTTCGCTCTTAACAGGATCAGCAAACATACAAACATTACCCAAATTTCTACGTACATGATTCCCATCCAGGCGATATCGCGCCACATTCGACTCATAGCCTCATTGTTTTCGTGGGTGATATATGCAGGAAGTTCGGACCCGTAAGCGTAACTTGGATAGGTGATTAGCTGCGCTAGCTTGAACAAAGGCATATAAAACTCACGACCCCAGTTCTATCAATGGGTGAATTGCGATATTGTCTTCTCTGCGGCGTAAATATTGTTCGATGGTAACTGGCTCGTCTTCTTTGCGTTCAAGTTGGGATTGAGCAGAAGAGCTGATGAACAGACACTGCTGTTCCGAAAACCGTTTATTGGATGCTGCAACCAACATTAGCTAGACTTTCAAATTTGATCAATTTAATTCACTCACTAGGGGTTCCTTTTTCGCGAATCGCCACACCGATATCCCAAAAGCTCATTATAACTGGATTCGGGTGAACGTATGACGGTGTTTTTCGATCAGTGAGCAAAGACTGTTGGACAAAATCGATCGTTTCATCGCGATACCTTTTTATGTTTAGGGGCTGTTGTTTCATAGCGGCATCATCAATGACTATTAGGATTAGTCTTCGGCTAGACCATCGTAGACAATATAATTACCATCGTCCCATGGAAAATACTACGCTTCGTCAGGACAATCCAAACCTACTTAGAAGGGCTTACCCAGGCGAGAAGTTTGCTGAGATTCAAGCACTTCTCTCTATCACAGCGAGGGTAACTCATCGCCGCGAAACCATCTGCATTAACTGCCGCAACTTTGTCACGAATCTTGGCGTCTTCGAACCAACTATACCGTCGGAAGATAATGCGTTAAGTGCTCTTGAAAACAGTCTGGATCGTTTTGTGACAAGTACTTACTGCTCAACCCAGGCATTATATTCTTCGCGGCAAGATTCTAGGTGCGGATTGACTTCTAATTTCCATACTGGACTTAAATCTTCAACACTGGGAATGACGACATTCGTTCCCTCGTAACTTTTTAACAGCTGATTAAGCTGCTCTGTTGCATCCTCTGCTGATTTGTACATTATATTCAAAAAAGGTTCAGAGTTCAAGTAACTTTTGATACAGTTTTGAAATCCGGATACCAAATCATAAAGGGTTAATCGTCGTGTCTTTGGAAATTTCAAGAATAATACACCGAGCTTTTTAAATTCTGGGAACGCTGTTTAATCGGTGTCTGAAAATTCATACTAGATAAGCAGATGGACAGCATGCCGAGCTCGCCCGTTCAACGTGAGATACTGAGGTACCCCCCTTGCTAGTCACGGGAGTCATTTTTAGCGAAAGGCGGCATCAAAATATTGCGCAATCAAGCCGGAGCGGTTAATACTAGCCTGACATAAAGCGTATTTGGATTCAGAGCTTGAAAACTGCCACACCTTAATTAGGTATAGTGCCCGTAGGATTAATAAGGTATTATACCATACCAATCAGATACCCCGCGTCACTGTGGCACTTTTCCAGCGCCGCAGGGGATAATCTTCGCCCGGATCTAAAAAGCGAGATCCCAAAATATTCTATCCCCTCCAGCGCTAGAAAAATGCCCCGCTTTTCCAGCGCTGGAGATAATAAGGCAATGATTCTCGGCCCTGGAGCTTGGCAAAAATTCTAACATATTGCATCGGTCTGCTGACAAGGAATTGCAACGGCTCAACGTGCAGCTAGGCACAGTGCCAGAAAAAGTTAAGGGATTAGTAGGGTTGCCTTTATTTATACTTTGTATTTCGGGCTGTAAAATCAGTCT